>JALHCE010000088.1:0-131093 GCA_024340795.1 Tolypocladium amazonense
GGGCATTTTTATCAGATCCTGTAGCTAGTGCGATACAGCCGACAAGCATTACGCGCTTAAAAAAAAAGGAGGGGGGGGGGAAGATGACGCGTACGAACGCGTGGCATAATAGGGAGGTCCCCGCTTATATATAGTAAGAGCCCCTCATAGACGCTGGCGTTGTACACGCATGGGGCGGGTCCTAGCGTGAGAAACCCGAACGGTAGACGGGATAGCTCTTCGGCAGAGGATGGTTTGAGGAGGTTGGTTTTGGTCACATTCCGCTACCTGCACGAGGTTAAAACGAGGTAATAAAAGTTTTAAAGCTACAGCTTTGCTCTAAGTTTTCCCAACCCCTTTCATATTTGTGGTAGCGATGGCCCTTCAGCTAAACCATCGGAGGGCTTGTGATTTACGCCCTAGGGTCTTCACTTAGGAACTTAAACTATTCTACTGCCAGGTGGTCTAGGGTCTGTCCGTTCGCAGTAACAAACCACGCGTTATACTATATAGTTGCCCTAATACTTAACCCGTTAATTTGTACTTATAGTCGTAATAGGGTTCCAAAGAAACCTCTCTAAATAGACATCTGCGTGAGTGCGTATAGTATTACTCAATATTAAAGAAATTAAGGTACTATATATAATAACATGAACTAAATCATTATAGCCAAAAGCGCTACGACCAGGGTAAGAATATAAGTTCTTACCCTACCCATACTACCGGAAACCTGTACCTTGCCGTTAAGATAATTACTCGACTTAGGTACCGCAGGTACATGCGTGGGCTTGGTTGCCACAGGCGCCGGAGACGACTTAGTTACTGGGTGCACCGGGAGCGTGCCAGAGGAGTAGGCAGCGCCCTTTCCGTTCGTTAGCATCGCGACGCCGGGGACTGGGCGGGTTACCGTAGTGTTAAGAGAGACAGTGACGACTTTCTGCTTGATGACCCTCATTGTGGTCCTGGTAACTGGGCCGTCGTCGGCGCCGAGAGTCTGGTGCTTGTTTCCAGGAACGGGCTGCTTGACTCCAGGGGTTAGTCGCATGTACTGAGGGGCTGGGTGATCGTCCACGGGACGCTGCGACTTTGGCTGCTTAACGGTCGGGGTTTGGATAGCGTCGACGGCGCAAATCGTCGTATAGAGAGGCACCTCAACGGCAGTAATATATAGGCCCATAGGGCAGTCAATTACTGTCGGCGGGCATGAGGTAATAGTCTTTATAACCGTAGTATACATAATTGAGGTCGTTATATTAGGCGGGATTGTGGTCGTTATGCTAGACGGGATAGAGGAATCGACGGCGTAGGCCGTCGTATAGACAGGATCCTCCACGGTAGTAACATGTGTGCCCGTAGACATGCTGTTACATATCGTGCAAGTTGATAATATATTAGTCGTCGATATACTCGACGTCTTCGGGGTTATCGAAATATTAGTTATCGAAGAACTGGGTTTCGAAGTACTAAGTATCATCAAGAACCTAGGTATGGTAATCGTCTTTGAGGTCGTCGATATACTAGACGTCTCTAAGGTCGTTGATGTGGTGGTCGTCTTCGAGGTCGTTGACGCACTAGATGTCTCTGAGGGCGTCAATATGGTTGTCGTCTTTGAGGTCGTCGATGTACAAGACGTCTCTGAGGGCGTTGATGTGGTGGTCGTCTTCGAGGTCGTCGATGTACTAGATGTCTCTGAGGGCGTTGATGTGGTGGTGGTCGTCGACGTGCTAGACGCCTTCGAGGCAGTCGATGTAGTACTTGTCGATGTAGTGCTTAACACGCACTCCTCAGCGATAGGAATGCAGGTATCATTACACTCCTTGTGACGGGAAGGGCACTTAGGGCATATGCTGGGCGACTTGCAACCTCGATAGCAGTCCTGACCGGGAGGGCACTTGGGGCAGTGCCCAGTAGGCTTGCAGCTTCCCCAACATACTGAGTAGCCAGGAGGGCATGGAGGGCATTTACCAATCGGCTTGCACTCTCCATAGCAGTCCTCCTCGCCGGGAGGGCACCTAGAGCAGTTTCCAACAAGCGTGCAGTCTCCCCAACATTCTTGGTAGCCAGGAGGGCATTTAGGGCATGTACCGAGCGGCTTGCACTTTCCATGACAGTCCTCCTGGCCGGGTGGGCACTCGGGGCATGTGCCAGGCAGCCTGCACTCTCCGTTGTCACACTCTTGGTAACCAGAAGGGCATTTGGGGCATGTGCCAGGTACCCTACACTCTCCGTTGTCACACTCTTGGTAACCAGGAGGGCATTTAGGGCATGTGCCAGGCAGCTTGCACTCTCTGTTGTAACACTCTTCGTAGCCAGGAGGGCAATTGGGGCATGTGCCAGTCGGTTTGCATTCACCATAGCAGTCATCCTGGTCGGGTGGGCATTTGGGGCATGTGCCAGTCGGTTTGCATTCTCCATAGCAGTGCTCCTGTTCGGGAAGGCATTCTTCGTAGCAGTTGAATGTGATCCGGTGTATTTTAATATAGCAGTCCCCGCTGACTTCTAACTGGACAGCAGGACCAAGGCACTTGGTGTTTGAAATGATAGTTGTAGTGTTTCCGTCGATTTGACGTTCGTCCTCGCAGATAGAGTTATCGGCCATGCGATAGATAAATTGTACGTGTCCAGTCACATCGCCGTGGAGTTCGTAGCTCTTAATGTCGAATGTTCCGATCTCAGCACCTGCCTTGATGAATGAACCACCTCTGTCACCCACGGCTCCCAGGCTAACAATCATTCGACCACCTCGATAGCCAGTCACGGAGCCGTCGGTTATAGATTCATCGACAAACCAACCGGTGAATATGGAGCCGCCGTAATTGGCGATGTCGCGTGGCGCCCCAATCCACTCGTACCCAGCCTTCTGCTCTTCTACGCACACGCTAGGAGTGTTGGCTGCTCTGATTGTTGGCTATAGTTTGGTCAGTGTCTAAGGGAACAGAGGAGAGCTCTAGGCTCCTGACGGAGGAATTTAAGTACGAACACTTGTAGAGACCAGTCTAATACTGGCGGAAGCCAATATTATGGCAAAGAATGACTTCATGTTGGATAACTCTCCGTAACGAGCAGGCGTCGTACTAGCGATAGGGGAAAGTGATTAATAAAGGGTTTTCAAGCCATCAAGGTAGTCGAGGCGAAAATCGCATATGAAGCCGGACAGTTCTGTGGAAATATAGTAGAATTTAGTACAGTATAAACAAAGAATAACCTATCGCATACATATTAAGTGGTCGAAATTATGTATTACTTATAACGTACTAAGAAATCCGAGCGATGCCCTATTTTTCTTGGCTCATTTTATCAACTCCCTTAAGGCTTGTGGATCCGAGGCTAAAGGGCAGCATATAGTGAAAGCGGGCCCCGTTTGAGGCGCAGCCCTAAGGGAGGTTACGAAGCTTTCATTTATTCTTGTCTAATTACCTACATAAGGGTAGAAGAACAGCCCACTATTATCGAGGAGAAAATACGAGTAGAGGTTGAATTCCGGCACAACACCATAAATCCCTTCTTCCGCTTGCAACCTAAGAATGTTTCGGCGCTCCCGAGAATCCGCTAGTCACTCTGCTGCTTCGTGTGTATTTGCTTGACGAAACCTTCGTAAGGCCCGTCCCGAGAAATGAATTCTAGTATCCTAACCCCCTTCCCTTTCTCAAGCCAACGGCATCGTCAAAGCTAGCCAACTTGTCAAGACGGACAAGAGCGACAATACACAGTTGTTATTTACGAACGGCCGCGGCCGCTCCAAGTCGAGGATGTTGCCCTTTCTCCGGCAGTTGGGCGCGCTCGTCCACAAGAACCTACTTGTTTCCGTCGCCAGACGTCCCGTCAGCTTCGTGTTGGCCACTTACGTTACACCCTTCGCCATTCTCGCACTCCTCCTCGCAATTCCCTCACTTGTGCCAGCTTTTGAGAACTATGGCATCTCGGAGCCGGCGTCGATCCGCCCGCTAGCAGACACAATCAGCAAGAAACTCCTCATAGTCCGGCCGCCCGAGCTGGGTGGCGATGTCGATGGCGTCATCGAGACCTTCACACGCTCCATCAAGAGAGAGCTCATCGTCCTCCAAGACGATGAGTCCTCGGTGCTAACACTATGCCTCCCCAACACAAAGGCTGTCAGCCCTTGCCACGCAGTCGTCGTCTTCAGAGACTCACCCCTAACGGCTCGCGCCGCCAACTCGTCACTTAACGGTCACGCGTGGAACTATACAATTCTTGCCGAACCGGCGCGAAACAATCGCGCCATTGATCTCGTCAAGCATAGGAGCGACGAGGAGGATCTCTACTTGCCGCTGCAGCTTGCCGTTAATAGCGCCATCGCCAATTTGTCGACGACGCCCGAAACCGTTATGTTTACACCCGAACAGCAGGAGGGATTCGCCGACAAGGCGTCAGATCGTGGTGCGAGCCTGGTGGCCAAGGTTTTCGCCTTTGCCCTTATAGCCGTCCACTTCACCATCATGTATCGCCTGACAAGCTTCATCACCCTTGAAAGGGATGCGGGTCTGTCACAGCTCATCGATTCCATGGGCGGCGGAAGCGCCGTCTCGACGCGCGTGCTCAGCTGGGTCCTCACGTTTGACCTGGTTGGCCTCCCGTGCTACATGGGGTTGGCCATCCTCTACCAGCGCCTGGTCTTTCCAGCCGCCCGCTTCGGCACTCTTCTTGGCTGGCAGATGCTGTGTGGCTTTGCCGTCAATAGCTCCACCGCCTTCGCCGCGGCCTTCTTCTCCAAGTCGCGTGTGTCTGCTATATACGTTGTGTTCATCTTCTTGCTCATGTCTATCATCGCCCAGATGTATGCATCTGACACTAAACCGCACCCGCAGGCGGGCGTTGTCGGCTTTCTCTCTGCCCTCTTCCCAAGCTCGAATCATATGTTCTTCGTCCAGCAACTGGCCTTATGGCAAATGGACGGCCACCCCGCTGACACGAGCAAGTTCCCGCCCGAGGCGCCCGGTCTCTATGCCGAGTCGTACCGTGTGACTCTTGGAGCCATGCTTGAGTTTCTCGCCATGGACATATTTGTGTACACTGCTTCAGCAATAGCCGTGGAGAAGCTTTTTCACGGCATTCACTTCGGCAAGAGAAAGTTTTTTAGCCAGGCCCAGGACTCGGCGGAACCTGTGGCGCAGACCCTCGACATTAAGAAGCGCTTCGATCCCAGCCTGTTGACCAGCATCATCTGCTGCGGCCGACGCAAGCCCGTTGTGGCTGTTGACGGCGTCAACTTCCAGGCGCACCCAGGTCAGATCATGTGCCTCGTCGGTCCCAACGGGTCTGGCAAGACCACCACTCTCCATATGATGTCAGGCTTCATCAGCCCGACGGGAGGATCCGTTTCCTTCGCGGCCAGGCCGTTTCAGATCGGCATCTGCCCTCAGAGAAACACGTTGTGGGACGAGCTCACCGTCGAGGAGCACGTATACTTGTGGGACAGAATCAAAGCCGGCAACAGGTCGCGCGTAGAGCTGGACCAGCTCATCGAGCAATGCGATCTCAGCCCCAAGCGCAAGTCCAAGGCCGGGCAGCTGAGCGGCGGCCAGAAACGCAAGCTCCAGCTCGCCTGCATGTTCGTGGGCGACTCTTCGGTATGTTTGATTGACGAGTGCACATCGGGCCTCGATCCCCTATCGCGGCGAGCCATTTGGGACATTCTGTTGGAGCAGCGCTTGCGACGCAGCATTATATTGACGACGCACTTTCTCGACGAGGTTGACGTCCTCGCCGACCACATTGTCCTGCTTGCCGATGGAAAAGTGAAGTGCCAGGGCTCGTTGGCGCAGCTCAAGAATATGTACGGCGGCGGGTACAGAGTCATCGCGCCTCTCTCGGCCGCGCAAGTCTTTATCGGCTATCTGCCCACCAAGCACCAAGACCGCCTCATATACCAAGTCCCCGACTCGCAAAGGGCAGCGCACATAGTTTCCTCCTTTTTCGCTAGGGGCATAACAGACGTAGCCATCTCCGGCCCGCAGTTCGAAGATGTCTTCCTCAACCTCTTGGGAGACGACGGCGTGCTGGAACCTGTCAAAAGTGCCGCGACCAGCAATGGCAGCTTTGCCATGACCCCTGGCCGCGTCACGTCCTTCGGGTCACAGTTCGCATTTCTCTACAGGAAACGATGGATCGTCTTCAGGAGAACCTGGGGTTCCTATCTTATTGCTATCCTTGTGCCAGTCGCTGTCACGTTGCTCTTATCGACCTTCTTGATAGACAATAAAACGCCAAGCTGCGATGCACTGCAGGACACCATATTTCCCCAGCAGGACCCGGTTTTGATATGGAACGGATCCTGTCCTCAAGAGACGTCTTGCCAGCAGCTCTCACTCGCACCCCAAGCAGCTAACGCTAGCCTCTTCAAGTTGGTCAATAAAGGATACTCCGAGCTGAAACAAGTTGATCCCACCATGTATCGAGACTTGGTCGTGGTGCGTGACACGCGCGAGGAGATGCTCAGGTACATTACACAAAACAGGACCAAGGCCGGCCACGGCGGTGTTTTTGCCGGCTCATCAACCGAGAGGCCTTTGATTGCCTACAGGATGTCATTTGGACTGCAGTCAGCCTCTGTGCTCCTCGACCTTTGGAGCCAGATGGAGAGCGGTCTCGAGATCAACACTTCGCAGCAGTTGTTACCCAAGTCTCGCAAGGTGAGGTTTCTCATGCCATAAGACCCAGGTAGTAACTGACTAAAGACAACCCTCAAGGGTGGCGGGGAGGGCGCACTGGTCTACGTTTTCTTCTTCTGCCTGGTACAGGTGGTTTACCCAGGCTTCTTCGCCCTCTATCCCGCCATGGAAAAGGCACGCATGGTCAGAGCACTGCAGTACGCCAACGGCGTCCGGCGTGCTCCGCTCTGGGTCGCCTACGGCGCATTCGATCTCTTCTGGATCTTGATCCTCTCCGTTGCCACCTATTTTTCTTCGTCGCCGCTGATGCAATTCAACGGGCCAGTTATATTGCTGCTGCCGGTTTTGGTTCTCTACGGCCTGTCGGCAACGCTGTTGGCTTACATTATTGCCCATTTTTCGCATGGGCCGCTTAAGGCGTTTTTGCACACGTTTGGGTTTGGCATGCTTTCTTATGCTATTATTGCCATCTCTCTTGCGGTAAGTTCACACAGACTCTGACTCGGCCTACCCGTTCTTTTCAAGCCTGACTAAGAAATGCACAGGTAAGTCATGGCGCTGCAGTCAGCGGCCGGAGCGAAGATAGCATGGGAGGCATCACGTTCGGAGGCAACCTCGTTATGCCCATCGGTAACGTTTTTCGCACGCTTCTATTGGGACTCAATTTGATGGGAGCAGGGTGCAAAGATGGCCGATCTGTTCCCGTAGGCTCTCTTAACGGCTTCGGAGGCCCGCTCCTGTATTTGTCCCTCCAAATCGTCGCCCTCGTGCCGGTTCTTATCTGGCTCGAGGGCGGCATGCCCCAAAATTTTCGCTCCAAGACTGGGCCACCCTCAGGGGTAAATGAAGACGTTGAGCTTCACTTGATGCAGAGCGCAGGGCATCGAGTCAAGGAGGGCGTGGCCGGGGAAGTGCAGCGCGCCGAGAAGTCATGCTCGGACCTCTTTCGGGCACTACATGTCAGCAAAGCCTTTGGGTCCAATATCGCAGTCAATGACGTGACATTTGGGCTGGCTCGGGGCGAAGTCATGGCTCTTCTCGGGCCCAACGGCGCCGGAAAGTCAACGCTGGTCAACATGATTCAAGCGGAGCTGGCGCCAGACAAAGGGAAGATCCTGCTTTGCCAAGTTGACAGCCTATCCCCGGAGGCCAAGAAGTTTCTCGGAGGTAAGTCAGGTGCCGCAAAACGCCCTGGATCTACGTAATAACAGGGCTGTTTAGTCTGCCCTCAGTACGACGCGCTCGACTTCATGAACACTAGAGATCATCTCTTCTTCTACGCACGCATCAAGGGACTCAAGAAGCCTGAAAAGGACGTCGAATATCTAATGGAAAAGCTCAACCTGGCCCCACACGCCAAGACTCAGGCCTCCAAGTTGTCAGGCGGCAACAAGCGGAAGCTGATGCTTGCCATTGCACTCATGGGAACGCCGCCCGTTGTCGTCCTCGACGAGCCGACCTCGTTCATGGACGCCGTTGCGAAGCGCTCTTTTTGGAAGATTATCCAGGGCATTGCCGATGAACGCTCCGTGCTTCTCACCGTAAGACAATCTCTTCCTGCTTTTGGCTCAAACACGCTGACACAACGCAGACACATAGCATGGAGGAGGCCGACGCTCTTGCCACGCGTACGGCCATCATGGCACGCCGATTTCTGGCTGTTGGCACGACCCAGAGTCTTCGCCAGCGCTACGGCAACACCTACTACGTCAATCTAGTGCTCGTGTCGGCGCCCACGTCTTCGGCAGACGAGATGAGCCGCGTTTGGGGATGGGTACAGAGCCGTGTGCCGGGCGTGCGATTCGAGCGAGAGATGTTCGGCGGCCAACTGCGCTGTGCCTTTCCTGCGGCGTCGAGCGGCGCGCCTAAGTCTTCTCCAATAGCGGCCCTGATCGAGGCTCTGGAGCGGGACAAGGAAAAGATTGGCGTCGAATTTTACTCTATCAGCGGACCGACGCTTGAGAATGTGTTTCTGAACGTTGTTAGGGAGAATCAACTGGAGGAGGAGAACGGCGCCGCCGGAACACGGCCCTTTTGGAAGAGGCTACGGAGGCGAGGTTACTTTAAAGTCATTGACTAAGGATGATCTTGTATTCCGCTTGCGCGTAACGCCCTTATTACAGTCCATGCTTTGTGAGTAGCGCTCTCTAACAGCAGCTTTTAATATATATAGATCTAACACTAGCTGGGATAGTACCTGTTATAGCGGAAGCTGTGATGGATTGGTCTATGACCAATCGTAGCTAGATAGGTGGCGGATTGGGGTATCGGTGCAGCCTCCCACGAGCATGGGTCTCGTGCCCGGCGCGGGGTATTTAGCTAGCCAGGAGGGCTTGCTTGCTCTCTCTCTCTCTCTTCTTTCCGTAGCTTTATTTATCCCTTATTCTACCCGTAGCTATTGTGTTTCGGTCAGATCCTTTGCTAACCCAGGTCATCTACTCGCAACAGGTCTATAGTGTCTCCTTTTATGAAGTATCTGGCCTCCTCGACTCTCCATTGGGTATGAAGAGGGGGATGCCATCTGATGCTGATCATTTGCAGCACACGGCACGTTTCATGCGCTATGCCCGCGTCAATGTCGCGTCCCTCACTCCTTCGTTTGCCAGAATACTCTCTCCCGCCGACGTACCGGATCTCAAAACTCTAATGCTCGAAGGGGAGCCACTCACCAGGGAATCTGTCGAGCTGGGGCATGACAAGGTCAAGCTCATCAATTCTTGTGGGCCTACGGAGGCGTGCATTTGCCTTTCTTATGCTTTTCCCAAAACAAGCCAGTCGCCGCACACGGTCGGTCGCAGTGCCAACAGCACGTGTTGGATCGTCGACCCCGACAATCACCGTCGCCTGGCTCCGACCGGTTGCGTTGGCGAGCTCCTGGTGCAAGGAACTGTGTTAGCCCGAGGCTACACCAATGATGAAGAAAAGTCAAAACTATCTCTCATTGATGACGTGAAATGGCTTCCGGCATCCCGGGGGCAAGCTGTACAATACTGGTCACCTCGTCAGGTATAGCGGCTTTGGCAACCCTAATTTTCTTGCGTCTTCCTAGAATTGCTGAATATTCGTATATTTTCGCTGAATATTCGTGTATTTACGTGTCATATTCGGTCTACTTCTGACCGAGACAAATTGCGCGATGGACTAACGGCCCAACCCGCACACGCCAGCACCTCTGACGATGATGTCTGCACAGTTGCGCATAAATTTGATATTCGTTCTGGGCCGTCGCGCGCTGATTCGAAATGATTGTGGATACCGTTGGCCGACCACGCCGTGCGTCGTGCACGACGCGTACAGGCTGCATAGCGTGCGGCTGAGGAGCGCTTTATTAGAGGGAGGCTCCCGATCAGCCACTCACCCGCAAACGCCATCTTTCAGTGGTGGCGGGACGGCACGCTGTGGAGCCAGGCACTTAGGCAATAGCTGGCTACCCACGGCATGGTTGAAACTCGGAGCTAAACAGCAATACGGCACGACATGGACGACGACACATTCATCTCCTTTGGATTCACGACTCCGGTGACAGGGACATTCAGAGTGGCGTTACAACGCTTTAACCTGACGACAGTGTCACGATGACGAGCAAGGAGCAGCCGGCATCCGGATGCCTGCTGACGGCGCGACCGTTGAATCAAGTGCCGGAGTATTTCTGCATTATGCGCAGCCAGCGCAGGATGCGCGTGACGCCGGGCAAGTTTTGTGTACGTCTGCATGTTGCTGGCGGCTCACCCACACCCATTGGTAGATGGCACTTTCATCTTGTTACATGTACGGCCGCCTCATAAGCCGACTATTCTTCCCCCCAACCCCTCGCACATCTCGAACGTCGCCCAGGTACTTCAGAACTTGATCCGACTATAAGAATGGAACCAAGCAGCGACGATGGATGGTCGGTAGCCGGTCGGCAGTTCGCGACACAGTGGACTGAGCCGGGCGACATCTTCTCGGTGCTGCTGATCATCGGCGGAGACGTGGTGAAGCTGGCACTTGCGGCGGTGGCTGGTGGCTCGCCGCTGACCCCCGTGGCCTTCTCGTTCGGATGGGTTGCCTATGCCACCTCGGCCGTCGTATCTGCCATTGGCGACAACAAGCTCATCAGTTGTCCGCCCGAGGCTAACGTGAAGGTTTTCAACCTGCACTCAGGCTACACCCGCTCCAACCAGTCGTGGCTGCTGGCCCGCCTGCTCAAGACATATCCCTTTTGGATGCCCCAGGACGTGCGCTCCCTCGTGCGACCAACAAGCAACAAACGACGGTCGCGCAACTGTTGGCATCGGAGCGGCGGCGCCATTGACGAGGAACGGGGCGGCCGAGACCTCGACAATTCCAAGCCCACGGTTGCTACTGCTACGAGTGCTGCCACCGCGACGTCTCCCATCACCCAAGCGGAAGACAACGTTACCGAACCGGCCTCAAGCCCCCCCGTCGCCCTCTGCGTCGCCGTCTACCGTTGGCGTGAAGACATTCAGCCGGGCGAACCGACCCGTGACCTGGTATGGTGGTCCGGCTTCGCCGTCACCTTGGTGCAGCTCGGCCTCGCCGCGATCCCGCTGGGCCTGCACTCGGATTACGCCGTGTTTCTGGCCACGGTGGCGGGGACGATCCTCGCTTACCTGTCGGCATCGCTGCCTCAATGGCGCGCCGAAAAATGGAACGCTCGGCGGAGGGGCAACGACGTCGCGCTCACCTTGGGCAACGGCCAACAGCACGTCATCATCGTGCAGGGCTCAACCGCCCCCGAAGGTGTCGCGCTGGACCTCGAAGACCTCGCCGGTGGGCTCGCGCCCGACATGTGGTCTACGCGCGTGGCGGCGACCGTCTTGGCCGTCCTGTGGCTCGCCCTGCTTATCGCCTGCACGGGCATCCGCGTCCACACCTGGTATCTGCTCGGCGTGGGCGGGATTGGAATGCTGCACAACATCGTCGCTGCGGGGGCTCCAAGAGTCCCTGAGGTCTTGGGCATACCCATTGAGCTTGTTCGTGGCGATCCGGACACGGCCCCGGCCATCGGTGGCGATCGTGGCGTTGAAGACGGAGCGGAGAATGAGCACGAAGCCGTCATCTTCACAGAGCCCAAGGTCATGTGGACGCTTATGGAGCTCGAGAAGCGCTACAAGGGCTATGGGAAGGCGCTGCTCCCCGAGTTCTTCCCGGGGAATCTACGCCCGTGGGAAACGGAGTGGTGGAATTCATTGACTAGCGCCGAAAAGCGGGAGCAGCTGCTACAGAAGGCGCGCGAGGACGAGAAACGGAAGCAAGCGCAAAAGAAGATAAGGCAAGCGTGAAAGGAGCGGTGACTGGCCGACGGAACCACCTCATTCTAAACGCAGCATAAGTTACACAGGGCCCTTTCGTACATGAGCCTACGTGCCCTTTGATGAACACATGACAACCTTGCGTTGAACATAGGATCTACTGGCACTGGTACTTGCGATGAGGGCTAAATCAAAGCATAAGGATCACCAACGTAACGTCCAGGCGGTATACCGCGAAAGCAATATCTCTTTCGCAACTCCATGGCCCGAAGATCAACCATCCCCGATAGGTTGCCGCAGACCGACCACAGCAGCATAGCCTTATACCTAGCCTGATCAAGCGGAATGCCAAACTCGGCCACCAGCTGCCTGGCGATGGCCTCGCCCACCTCGCGATTCGACGCGTTCGGCCGCAAGCCCAGCTCAGTCACCGGGGCGCACTGCCCGGCCAGGCGCGGCGGCTTCGTGATATACACGGCGTTCTTGACCAGGAGCTGGTCGTCACGGTAGCGGTAGGGGATGACGTACATCTGGCGCAGGTCGCGCCTTGTGTTCCAGCTCTGCTTCATCTGCAGGTACATGACGTGGTCGCCGAACAGCAGGCGCACGTAGTAGCGGACCTTGGGGAAGCGGTCGGGCCCGGCGTCGTGGATGAGAAGGCCGTCGACGCCGGACTTGGCTAGGTCCGCGCACTCCGACTTGGCCCACCCCGCGTAGCTGAAGGGCACCTGCACTACCCCGTTCTCTCGGATCGCCCAGGGCGTCGACATGCTGGACGTCCGGGGCAGCTGGCCCCATGGCCCGCTGCTCGACACCACCGGCAGCTCATGCGTGCCCCACAGCGTCGTGTTGAGGTTGTCTGGGTTGTTGGCGACGCCCGAGATGTCGTAGACGAGATTGTAACCTTTCCATTTGGTGCTCTCGGCCAGTGGGTTATCGCCCTGCGTAAGTTGGGTTCTTGGAGTCAGCTAAAGCCACCTATCGCAATATCTTACGGAAGAAAGAGAAAAGGGCCGGGGTTGGGGATATGGTCTCAGATAGTTGATCTAGACATATTACGGGACGTACTTTGAAGCCATACCAAATGATCGACCGCTGCTGCTTCCATCCCTGCAGGAGGCGCCAGTCGTCCAACGGCTCGATGCCATAGCTGTGTTTGAAGGTCCGGCTGCGCTCGTCGAACCACTGCTTGTCGTGGGTCCGCCACTGTTTCCACGCCTGTTGGGAATTGGTACCGACGGTGAAGATGTTGCGGCCGGTGGTCATTGTTCGGAATACCGTCGCTGGGACGTTGAAGACGCCGTTGGCGACAAGCATCCAGCCACCGAGGTTTTGGAAGTACTCGAGGAAGAGAAAGTAGGAAAGGCCCCGGTAGTCGTGTAAGGGGTCAAGATTCGTCAACTTGATTGCTGACAACGACATGTCGCCCACTTCCCCAACGAAGACGGCCCTCAGTCGTCGATAAACCGCGTTGTGTAGGTCCCCGGCGTATACGAGACGGCCTGACCGGTTGCCGATTTCGAACTTCGCCGACCTTCGGTTGACGTAGTTGAGGCCCGACCCGGTCAGACGCGGGACCCTTCTCCGGCCCTTTTGCGGGTTGCTGGCGATCCTCACCGGCAGCGTCGTTGCGTTGACGATATGCGGATGCGACTGCGACATGAAGACCATGTCAAACCGCCTGATATACCACTGCGAGTCATCGACGTGGTAGCCCACCCACTCCCTCCCGGTGCCAAAGTCCATCTTGGGCGGCTTGTTCCTGGACTTTTGGTTCGCCGCCCCGTAGTGCGGAAACTGCGGCACCAGGCGCGAGTCCGGGTCGATGGGGATGTCGCCGCCCGTGATGCCGCCGATGGTGAGCCACGCGGGGCCCACGCCCGCCTTGGCCGCCGTCTTGCGCGCAAGGTCGTTGAAGATGTAGCGCGGGTCGCGGTTCTTCCGAAAGGGGTCGACCGCGAGCTGGAACGGGTCGATCTGCAGGTTGAAGATGCCCATGATGCTGTAGACGACGTCGACGGGCTTGGATGACGTGCGTAGGAACATGCTTCGCCACACGCCCGTGTAACGGATCTTGACGGGGGTGATGACCAGCGCCGCGCGTAGGGCCCGGCGAGCCACATCGCCGGGGCTTGGGGTGTCGCCGTCGAGGACCGCGATGGTTGTGAGGTTTCCGATGTTTGCGTCCGCCAGATCCAGGAGGGAAGAAAGTTCAATCAGACAGCGCGCCCAACCGGGATGGCTCTGGCTGTTCCCTACCTTTCGGAAGGTCCACGTCGTTTTCCCGTCCGTGGGCGTCAATGTGTCGTCCCACAGCAGGTAGACATATACGCGCGGGTTCAAGATGGCCTCCTGAAGCGTCCAGGCTCGATCCATCCAGCCTGTCGTCTTGTCTGCCCTGTGCACGGCGCCCATGCCGCCGATCATGACGATGACCCAGTTGGCGTTCTTGTAAATGTCGGCCATGATGCAGATCTGGTAGGCCATCTCCTTGTCGCCACGGTCCATCTGGTCGATGCAGAGGAAGTCGACCCAAAACCAAGACCGGCCCAGGAATTTGGCCGCGAGCGCGAACTGCCTCAACCCGTACCAGCTCAGCCTCTTGGTGTCGGGCCCGGTCTCGCCGTCCACGTCGACCCAGAAGATCTCCGACGTGCTCAGATTGTCCATCTGATGCTCCACGTCAGTTCCATGAGACCACACGTGCGAGATGGCTATGTACGGCTTCGACGCGTCAAGGGCCTGGAGCTTGCTGAGATAGTTAGGTGCGCCCCATTTCATCGAACGATACTCGTGGACGCGGATCTCCGGTGCCGTGATGTCGAGAAGGGGCGTGACTTCGATGACGCGGAAGCAGCCGGGTCTTCGAGTATGACCGGATCGTTGGAGAAGCCGGTCATAATTGAAGTTGCTGCTATTGCTATCTGCTAATGAGTAGGTGAAAATATGTGTCGGAGCCATGACGGTGTTGTCGTTTGCGTCTGCGCGGTGTTGCACGCAGCCCTCGTTCCTCGTTTCGGGGGGACGGGCTGCTTCGCGACGGGGGCCATGGTTGAAGAAGAAACAAACCAGTCTTTGGCTGATCCCGGTTGCTTCGGATGGTTGTTTTCAACCGTCGTCACAAATCACCCCCATGACCACAGAGCCGACATTTCAGCTGACATGAATCCCTGTGTGGCGTTTGGGAGTTGTAAGTAAGGCATAGGGTGCGTCGTCAGGCATGAAGCGATTCCTCACATACCGTCAGCTACCGACATGCCGAGTGCGTCAATAGTCTGCTGCAATCCCCACTGCCGTATTCCACGTACCAATCGAGGGCCATGACAAGCATGCAATCACGGAATATGCATGTGCCCAAGGTGTAAGCGGAGCTCCGCGAGGCTGTGAAGCTCTGGGGGAGGGGTTACGTTCCGTTATCAAAACATGGGCGGGATCTGGCATGCCCCAGCTCGCTTGTTAACTACAAAGAATACCCGTACAAGTAGCAGAAGACCCAGCCATTGTCCCAGTCTGTTCGGCTCTCGCTCACCAAATTCACTCCAACACCTTACTACTGATAGTGGACAAGCAGTAGTAGACATGAGCGACGCGTTTGCCAGCACAGAGCATACGACTCCCCCTGTGTGGGATGACCTCTTTCCAGCGCTCCAAACGCTGTCAAAGTTCCTGGAGAAACATGCAAAAAGCGAGTCCTGAATGAGGCGAACAACCGTTGCTCAGGAGCCTTGAACTGACGAGTATCTCAGCACTCTTGTTCGCCGCTCTCGCCTTCAGCCCGGCCTCGGCCTTGTGGTCGTCCACAGGCACCATGGCTTCGTCCCCAGGTGCCGTCCTTGTCGTGTTGGCAGCCATTGTCTATTTCGGTGGCTCCTGGGAGACTCTCTATGCCGGTGGCAGCTCCTCGGCGTCGCTGGTTGAGACTCTGCAGGCCTTCCAGAAAGTATACAGTCGCATCGGCATTTACTTCAAAGGTGAGCAGCTTACCCAGGTTCCCGTTACACTCGTCGACACCACAATCTGACCGTACCAGCGGGGACCCTAATTGCGTTGGCATGCTACATGCAAGCCCACCACGGCCTGCTCCCGGCCTTCCAGCCATGGCTCTTCGGCCTGGTCTTGAGCGCTTTGACTGTGGCTTGCTTTCTCGCTCCGACCGACAGATTCGCCGGGCCACTCCGGTTCGGTTACCTCCAGCACGCTGCCAACCTAAGCCGCATCTACAGTCTTGTACCAGACTCGTGGGTTCTGATGTCGCTCCTTCTCATCTTCCCCGTCGTCCTGCCCTCCCTCGGCCTAGGCGTGGTCGCCACGTCGGTCGCCGCCTGGGTCCATATATACCGCGAGTACGTCCGGGAGCGCGCCGTCATCGTCGACGACGTCGCCCGGCTGGTGGGCCGCGCCGCTCTCGCCGCCTCGTCGGCGCGAGAGTATGCCACCGTCGCAGCCCGGTACGAGTCCCAGCTCCTGCATGCCGCCACCGGGACGTGCCGGGACGCGCACCTCGCCAAGTACGTCCGGGTCACCGACTTCTTCGACCGCACGGCCACGGCTTGGTCGGCGCTGGACGAAGTGCTGCAGCCGGCGCGGAACGCAACGGCCAAGGCGCAGGCCCTAGTGGATGCCACGCTGGACGCCACCGACGCCGAGAAGCCTGACGAAGAGGCCGGCCGCACCCAGGTGCTGGCCGATAGCCTCAATGAGGCGGCGCGGGTGGCACTAGCCAAGGCGCTCGAGGTCGAGGGCAAGCTTCAGGATGCGCAGGGAGCCATACACAGGTCCGACACGGCCCGGGGGCAGGACGAACAGGCGCGGAAGGACGCCGAGACGTATGCCCGCGCGGCAGCGAGGGCGGCCCAGAAGTTAGCCGAGGCCATCAAGGACTGGCCCGCGACTACGTTTGCTGCCGCCGACAGCGCTGAGAATGTAAAGAGGTTCGCGGACCAGGCCATCGCGGCCGCGACCGAGGGGGAGATGGCCGCGGCGAGGGCGCACGTGGCTTCTGCTCAAGCCGAAGCCGACGAGGCTAGGCGCTTGGCAGACTCCTCTTGCACAGCTATGCGGAATGCCCAAAAGTTGCTTGAGGCGCACGTAGAGTACATGTTGAAGACACGTACTGGGCCTCGATAATGGAGCATCTAGCCGTATAGAGGAGTTTTGAACGAATAAATCGGAATCTAAATGTATCCAAATTAAATTAAATGAAATTTCCATCGTAAAAAGAATTCCTTGAATTGGCTACTTACGTTTATCAATCATCTGGAGAGGTGCTAGTATAATATATACTTGTCACTTATGTCGGATCGAAAGAGATGTTCACTTTATCAGAGCAACCTAAGAGTTTCGATAGAAATTAAACACGGGCGTTTACGAAGGCGAGAGACTCACAAATAGCCTCGAATCGGGGAGACCTTTGTTACCGATCCATTACGGGTGAGATCAAATGTATGGCGCTCTTTAGAAGATGCAACTACCGTTAAGTAAGGCAACCGGCCCCCACTCCTAGGGTCTTTTCAACTTGAGAGCAATCAAGTGCTGCAAAGCGATATGTTGGATGGTGGTGGTCAGCAGCTTAGCGCCTTCTTTACGCGGTCTGCTGCGCCGGTGCTAAGCTTGCCGCTATCACAGATGGGCCCAACAGTCATCGCGAGCAGGTTTAATGCGCAATGTTTATAAAGGGCGAAGTTCACTACTTCTGTTTTTTGCGTCCCTTTAAAGAATTATAAAACGAGAGCAAGCGTAGCATCCGTACTATCGACGTGGTAGCGTAGCAGTGGAGGTTACATCCTAGCAAGGACGGGACAAACAGCCTGCCAGCGGCTGCTTCGCAACATGGCCGGAAGCGTAAAGCCGTTTCAATCACGGATTGACGTCGTAGCGACGAGAGCATTCGCCATTAGCGACGACACGTGAGCACCGGTCGCCGCGGCGTTGCCAGTACGCGGAAAGGGAAACAGCCGACCCTTCGGAGGCCCGGGCTGCCTTATTCTGCGCCGAAGAAAGAGTCACATATATACTCTTTAGCAATTACCGTTAGCGCCTCTCTATATGTACTAGAAGGTCGTGCATTACTATGCGTTACGAATCGGAGCCTGTTTCCTGGCCTGATTGACATACTCGAGTTTATTTAGGGAAGCTAATCGGTAGGTAGCGGGGGAGAGTTAGAGGGCGGACCTACGGTTCATATTGCCTCTCTTCCATAGCCCGTAAAAGGACAAAACTGGGGCCGCCCCCGATCCCCAGAGACATCGCCCCCGCCTTTCGAACAACTGGCCCCAATCACCACCTTATTCTCTCCTTTTTTCGCCGAAAGGGCCCGTCTCGTTCCTGAAAAGCCCTGCCCCGTGCCCAGCCGTTCCGTTCCCGTAACCATCTAGCCAATTAAGCAACCCGATTGTAATCGCGTCGGCCGTGTTACTTCCTCGCTATGACCGTGTTGCTATGGCCGTAGTAGCATCGTATTGCCCTGGTATTTTGTTTGCACTCCCTCGCGTCGGGGTAGTTAGCGTCGACGTGGTCTTTTATTTTGTTTTGCTCTTTAGCTTCCTTTATGCAGGAAAACAGTTCAGTCCGGTTCAGTTCGGGTCGTAACAGAAGTAATCAACACTAGTAAAACTTGACACCTTCCAGCCTCACAACTAGCAATCCCATCTATTCAGGCGTAGTTATAGCCTCTCTTCTTCTTGACCCTATTCGAATTGCTGCTAAATCATGGCTTAAGTGCAGGGGCAGTGGTTATCGGCGCAAGTCTTCACATGATATCTCGCTTAGCTGTGGTTCTAAGAATGATAGTGGTGGGAAGAAAGCTTACCGAGCCGGGCAGACATGGGAAGCCCGTCTTGCAACCCTCGCACGGGTCTTTTATGATGCAAGCTCCGCTCCGCGAACAGCCGTGTGGGCAGTCGGGGCAGTCGTCCCGTTCGACTATAGCACCGGCAAGAGCCGCTCCGACGAAGAGAAACATGGCTGCTGTAAAGACGCGCATTTTCTCGTCTTTTGGTCAATTGGTTAATTGGTTGAAGGCAGGGGGTTAGAAGCTGTGACAGTGAATAGGCGAGTGCTATGCTAAAGAGACGAGTGTGATGGATGAAAGAAATACTCCGAGAGGGAGGGGGTTCTTATAGTATATTGCTATAGGCGCGGATAGGGCAGCATATTAGTAAAGAGGGGGGAAAGGGAGACACCGCGATTCCTTCCGTCTTTGTTCATCTCTAAATTACGAAAACTCGTATGATAGGTAAGACGAATGGGCACACGATCGAGAGATGGGTGAGATGACCGGCGAATTTGATTTAAAGGACGGTGAGATAGATACCGAATTAACTCGTAACATTCATAGCTGCCCCACAGCACGTGTTATAGCCCGTCGCACAGTACCCTGCGGTGGAGTGAGGTTCGCGCTCTACAAGGATGCTGGCGTAATGGTTATTAGCGACCCGTCTTGAAACACGGACCAAGGAGTCGTCTTTGTATACGACTACTTGGGTATAAAACCCCTATGGGTAATGAAAGTAAACGTAGGTGAGAGCTTTGACGATTATCGACCGATCCTAATGTTCTCGGATAGATTTAATTTAAAGCATACGGGGCCGGACCCGCAAGGTGAACTGCACTGTCTTACATTAAAGCAAGCTATTTACTAGCTCTCTCTAATGTTCAGGGTGATCATTGGCTCTCTACAGATACATAATTGTGGGGCAGCTATGAATTTTACGAGTTTATACAGTAACATTAGTAGCAAGACGACCCACTCGAGCTAGTAATACGAACCCACTGCGTTTTAAACGTGTTACGAGCGAATCTGTCTTCGCTAATAGAAGCTTAGATCAGGTCCGAGCTCAGCTAGCTAATGGTCTGATGTAGCTATCATAGCTGCTTGGGAACCTGCCTCTCTAGTATTCTGTCGTAAAACGGTGTCGAATAACGCTCGTTATCCTATTTCTGCTCGGCCGTCCTTTATATAAGCCTTCATCCCGAGAAGAGCACTGGGCTGCAGAAGAGACTAGAATTGGCCGGGAACGGGAACGAAAGGCACAGAATCGAAATTTTGTCCCATCCAGAGTTTCCATCTACGGAGGACTGAACAAAGCAGATTTCACTTCTTGGACTTTGAAGTCTACTTGAAGCTATATCGTACTTCTTCCCTTACAGTCTTAGCAAGCCGCAATGCATCCTGCCTTCCTCTCTTCGAAAACACGTTGAAATACGCCAGGAAGCTATTCACACCATTGCTTGGATGCGCGACCGGCTGGCCTCTCTTGACCAGACACCCGCATCTGCTGATGTTTTTGGCCAAATCGGGCCGGCGACTGATGAGCTCAGTACAAATATCTCCTGAGTCGAAGATGCCCTCCTTCGATAAGACGTCGTAATCCGCGGGTATGAAGACCATGACGCAAACATACTGGGGCCCATGCTTGAAAGGGTGGCAGAGCGCCTTCGTGCGCTCCTTGTCGCGCAGGGCAATCAGCATACCTAAACCCCAATAGTCGACGCCGTGTGTAGACTCAATGACCTGCGTGCCTTTCATACCTGGTGGGCGAGGGTTGATCTCGATGAGCCATGCCGTGGGGCCATTCCCGGCATCTTGACTTCGAGCCTCCGAGGTCCTCCAACGAAGGTCAAAGATGCCTTCCTCGGTTCGGTATTCGGCTATCGAATTGTCAACCCGTCCTTCCAAGTGAAAAATGCCGTCGCGGAGCCCCAGCCTCAACAGAGTGTTGTGGAAGCATATGCGAAGGAGGTTGGTCTCGGCTTCGGGGAGCTTGGAGGGAAATACACTGTCAAGCTCGATGAAAGTCTTTGCACCTCCGGAGCTGAGCCCGTTCGTGTCTGCGCTCTTCGGAAAATCATCACAAACTTCGAAGAAGAGAATCTCGCCATCCAAAAGAACGAAGTTGGCATCGACTTCTGGTCCAGAACAGTATCTCTCAATCACGAACTCCTTACCGTGCCTTGAGTTCGAGAGGGTATTCAGAGGTCCAAGAGCGTCAATCAGCTCGGCATGGTTGTTGATAAGAAACACGCCCTCGGAACTCCAGCCGTTGCAAGGTTTGATGATGCAAGGAAACAAAGAAGACCCTTCACTCGCCGCTACTTGAAGTACTTCCTGGATGCTTGAGACCAGGTGTGACCGGCGACCTTCGAAAACGCTTGTCGCATACTTGTTGGTAGCGGTTTTGAGGGCTTCGGCATTACAGCCGGGCAGGCCAAGCTTCTGCGCTGCAAGAGCCACGTGAGGTTGGAATGAGTCACAAAAAGTAATTATTCCGTCAACTTTCCCTCGATAAGTGGCCACTGCGCTTGCGATCCGGTCCGAGAAACCTTCATCTGGGGGCTGTGGTAGGTCGATTGGGATAAAGGCCTCTCTCCAATGCTCAAATTCGGTGCCCTCAAGCCAGTGACCTGGCTTGTCGAGAACAACCATCTTGATTCCCAGAGCGATGGCGGCGAGGTAGATATTTGGCCCAGTTCCTCCATCGCTGGGGTGCTGCCGACTGCCCTCAACGATGACTAGGGTCTTACTCGATGCCGGTCGCGCTATCCAGGGGAACGATAGTCTGTTCTCGGCTTCTGCTTCAACGAATTGAGAAAACGAGCGGGCTTCAAGGGATCCAATGCTGGGCGGCAACTGTTGGAGTATGAGACCGCCTGCTGAGGAGTCGAGAAGCCATTGAAGGTCGTCTAGTTGGGAATCCTGGACGGCTAGACCTTGGTAAACCCTCAAAGGCTCCGCTAGAGACAATCGTGCATCCACAAACTCGCAGTCGATGAAGCGAAGCGGGATGATGTCGGAGCGCACAATCTGACCCTCGCTTAGCGGCACAATGAGTTTGGCGACCCGGGCAGTGAGATTGGGACCACTCTTCACAATCGTACGAAAGCATTCCAGCAGGAACTCAGTCGCGATTGAAGTTAGCGAAAGTGAAAAAGACCAGTCGCTGTGTTCAACGTAGCTCTGCCATGTGTTGTGATACGCTTCTCTCGGCGTGACGCTGAAGATAACATCAACAGTTTGCCAGTTATTGCCACGAGTAGGGTTTGCGTGAGCCTTCCAATTCAAGTCGAATAAAGCTGCAAATGATCAATAGTTGGTTTTTGTATGTGTTCCAGCATAAGTGAATTACTTACCTTCCTTCGCTGGAGTCAACACTTGGAGCTTGTTTCCATTTTGGGTAAATTGGCCGTTCGGATTGATGATGTCGCCCATGATGGTAGCCGTAGTGAAAGAATCCCAAAGTTAGCGTCATGCATTACCTTCCTTATGCATTGTCTTTTAACTCTAGTCGTTGCCCTTGATAAGTTCCAGTTCAGAGTAAAAGTGCTACCACTGAAGGCGTTTCCGCACGAATGACAACGCCAGTGCCAGAAGCCGACTCGAGGTTTAAAGCAATGCCTCGCTTATTTGATACCCACTTTTGTCGAAGTTCTGGGCTTACATTAATTTTAGGCAATTTCAGTTCACTTATCAGGCAAGTCTGGTGATTACTCGATTGCTTACGCGCTTGATTACGCCGCCCCAATTCTCGCTGAGCATCTACTGCACAATCAGCGACATCTATCAAGCACATCATGAGCCCAAACTCGTATTATATTCTAACAAAGTTTGTTTGTGTTCTTTTACGGTTTTCGTAGTATGGTCTCGTTTTGGCTGTCTTTTAGGGCTTTCACCGTGTTACCTACCACGAGGATGTCTTGGGAAGCTTTCATCGCGCCACGTCGATTCCTGTATGAGGGGACATACTCCGAGCGGCTGACCTTTGTCATCTCTTTTATCAGTATTGTATTCCTCTGCAAGGTCTTACCGTCTCTTGCCATACTGTACCGATGGAAAGAACCCAGAGTCCACGTGCCTGTCCTGAACCTTAGGGAAGACAAAAACTACGTTGCAGCTTCGGATCGGTATGTGCATCACTTCAAGGACATTCTTAAAGATGGTTGGGAGAAGTTCCGAGATGGTGTCTATCAAGTTTGGGGCATCGATGGATTCGTGGTTATCATATCGCCTAAGTTTGTCGAGGAGCTGAATGCAAAGGGGACGGACGTGGTCGATGTGCATGCTGCGAGTCAGACGGTGAGCTTATATGGCGAATTGATTTCTATTGGGAGGTTACTGACCAGGTCTCCTCGCAGCGCATCATTGGCGACTACGAATGGCTTCGGATTGCCGATCATCTGCTGTTTCACTCCGTCCAGACAGATTTAACAAGACATGTTGGTGAGTGAGAACAAATTGGCCGCTTGAGATTTCCGAATCAAATGAGAAGCCCAAAGCTTACAAGACGGAGGGGCCCTACTTCCTGATATGCGAGAAGAGATCGAATACGCATGCTCATTGCATTTACCTAAATGTCCAGGTCAGTATCTCCCCGGGAAGCAAAGCACCCATCAGGCTAACTATAAAACGTCCAGAGTGGACTGCGGTAGCTTTATGGCCACGCATGATTAAGATCATGGCTTTGGCCGTCTCACGGATGACCGTTGGTCCGGAGCTAAGTCGTGATCAAGAGTGGCTCGATACCATGGTTGGCTTTCTCGAGGACCTTTTTGCCGGTGGCTGGGCACTCAAAGCCTGGTCTCGACCTCTGCGACCTCTAGCTGCTCGTGGTCTTGTGCCAGGGATACGAAAAGTTTGGAAACGTCAAGCCAAAGCTCGAGAGATGTTGATCCCTATCATCAAGCGGCGCCGGGCGGAGGAGCTGCAGGTTCGAGCATCAGGGGAGGATTGGGAAAGACCCAACGACCTATTACAGTGGATGACGGATAATGCCTCCAAGCTAGGCCGACCAAAGAGCGATGGATTCGTCGCCGAAATGTGCCTAGTCTCTGGTTTCGGATCCTTGCACGCCTCGGGGGTTACCTTGGCCAATGCAGTTCTGGATCTGGCCGCAATGCCGGAGTACCAGAAAATAATCAGAGACGAAAATTTGGATGCGAGAGCGAAGCATGAAGGATCATCCGCAAAAGAGTCGGCGATTCTTGGCAGCTTGACAAAATTGGACAGCTTTTTGAAGGAGTCGCAAAGAACAAACCCAACGACGTTGAGTAAGTAATCGAGTCTCTGCTTCTTGGGCGCTCAAGTTGACCCCGACGTATAGCTGCGTTCTCAAGACAAGTCATGAAGCCGGTGACACTTTCGAATGGCGTCCATCTTCCAAAAGGAACCCACATTCTGGCCCCCTCAGCCATGGTTTCGTGGGACCCGGATGTTTACTCCTCGCCCGAGAAGTTCGACGGATTACGATTCCACAACAGGAGAATGAACGCACCTGTTAGTACAGCGAACAGAAATCAGTTCACTAGTTACTCATCAGAACAACTACATTTCGGGTTCGGACGTCAGGCATGCCCCGGGCGCTTCTTTGGAAGCGCAGTTATTAAGCTCATCATACTTCATCTTTTGGACGACTTTGAGCTCGATCATGTAGACAAAAACCAACCGAGACCGAAGAATGTCATTAAAGGGGCAATGATATCGCCGAGGGAAGATCAAGAGATCCTCTTCAGGCGCAGACGTCTCTAGACTCTAAGTTCCGAGTCGCGACTACTATGATGGATGACCAGATCCAACTACTTCCTCTCATTAGGAAGTGAAACGCGAGTTATTTAGTCCAATAATAATGGCTGCTCTTATTTAAAATTTCGAACGACAGTTAGCCTAAAAATCGTGCCTACTTTGTCTACCTACTCGGCTCTTTCGTAAGAATGAGAACATGCCACAGAAATAGGACTAGAATCGATATTCCAGAAATCTTTAGTGTCTCACAGAGACTAAACATACCGGCCAGTGGAAAGCTCTTGGTCCATTTCTACGAGCCAAAGTCTCATTCTCCAGCAAACTCAACTGACTGAACAAAGTCTGAGTTCAAGGCTGACCCGACCGAACCGATATGCTCTCGCACGCACAGGGTTCACAATTACATTAGACCAACAGCGTAAAATATAAGCCGAGGATTGGTTAGGTAATCAAAGCTTACATTCTGGGTCTTATCAAACAAGTAAGCATACTCAGGCGTTTTTTCGTTGGAATGAATATCCGTTGCTATCGACGCAGGTTTGTAAGCAGACTGACAAAGTAAGCCCACAAGTTTTTGTACTTGGGGCACTTCGCCCTCAAATGACAGTCCTAGGAAACGCTGTATCAGAGATTCTGGTCCCAGACTCTACGTTCATGATCCTTCAATTATACCTTCATGATGGCGGTTCCAAAAGTTGAATCTGACGCGAAAACTCCAGTCCCGGGAAAGACTCAAACGAGCATCCTACATCCGAATATTCACATAGCACCACCTCCAAGAGCAGTCTCTGGACAGGGATCATATCTCACTCTTGCAGATGGACGTCGCATTTTTGAAGCTTGTGCTGGCCCTGCAGTGGCTTGTATCGGCCATGGAAGCCGGGAAGTCACTCTAGCAGTTGTTGAGCAGATGGAAAGTGTCTCTTACTGCTTTGCAGTCAGCCAGTCAAACCAAGCGGCCGAAGAACTTGCGAAGGAGGTGATTGAGACAACGAACGGATACCTTGCTAAGGCGACGATCATGAGTTCTGGTAACGATATTGCCAAATTGTCGCATTTTCAAAACTGACGGAATTCAGGATCGGAAGCTATTGAGGCTGCTATGAAGCTGGCAGTCAAGTTCTTCGCAGAGCTGGGCTCGCCAAATAAAGCAGGATTCATAGCCCGAACAGGGGCATTTCATGGGACGACATTGGGCTCACTTGCGTTAAGCGGGAAAGCTTCGTTTCGAAAACCGTTCGAGTCGCTCTTGAAGAGCGACATGGTATCTTTCGTATCAATGCCCAACATGTACCGCGGTATGCTAGATAGTGAGACATCGGAAGAGTACGTTGACAGGCTCGCGAGCGAGCTTGATGCCGAATTTGAGCGTCGTGGACCAGACAACATCTGCGCCTTCATTGCAGAGACAGTTAGTGGTAGTGTTGGTCACCATCTTCCTTATCCGAATGGAAAGACCGCTAACGCCGGAAGTCAGGCGCTGGGATGCCTTTCAGCACCACCAGGATATTTTCCGGCCATCAAGGCCATATGTGATAAGCATTCGGCCTTGCTGATTCTCGACGAAGTTTTCTGCGGCATGGGCCGCACAGGGACTTACCATGCCTGGCAACAGGAAGATGTGGTTCCCGATATACAGACCATCGCAAAAGGTGTCGCTGGGGGTTATGCGCCTATTTCTATGATGCTCGTCCATCAAAAAATTGTGAATGCTATCGACAACGGATCTGGCCTCTGGAATCATGGGCACACTTTCAGCTCGCACCCTGTGGCATGTGCGGCAGGGGTCGCCGTACAGCGTATTATCAAGAGGGAAAACCTTGTGGAGAATTCTCTACATATGGGAAACCGTTTGGGAAGTGCTTTACGTGCGGCTCTTGGAGACCATCCAAACGTCGGTGATATTAGAGGCCGAGGGCTGATGTGGGCGGTTGAATTCGTCAAAGATAAGCAGTCTAAGCGTCCGTTCCCCGCTGAGAATGCCGTTTCTACTAGAATAAGCCAGACAGGGCTTTCAGAACCCTGGAACGTCTTTTTCTACGCCGGCGTTGGGACTGCGGATGGCGTGTCAGGAGACCACATCACCATTGCTCCAGCCTACACTGTTACTGGCAAACAGGTGGACATGATTGCGGCCAAGCTACGAGGGATCATCGATGACGTTCTTGGTAGACAAGGCCCTGATGACGGCTGATAAAAACTGTGGCGGGAGAAGAGGGGAGGCGTCTCATTGTGAAATACTCGCCAATGTGATGTGCGAGAAGGATAGATGCTTAATTCACGCCAGCTCTACCATGGGATACAAGGACCAAATTCGACTGCGACCACATCACTCTTTACATCGCACGTTATTTTAACAAATATTGAACGATGCGTTGATTCTATACGAAAATAAACGCCAAACCTTTAACGTCCGTTGTTGACACCTAAGCCACGTGCACGTCGGCAATTGATTGGTTGACGTCCGCACCATAGTCCAGAATCAAACGTACCAGGTCCTCGTTTCCGCTTGAAATAGCTTTAAAAAGGACCGAATGCCCGCAGCCGTCTACGCTATTCACGTTGGCACCGGCCTCCAGCACGAGGCGAACGATGTCCATCTGTTCACTTTCTACAGCGAGATGTAGTGTGTCCTTACGCTGCTGAGTTTGGGCACTCAAATCGCCTCCTTTCTCCAGAAGTAGTTTGACAATTGACTCGTTGCCTTGTATTATGGCCGCATGAAGCACGGTGCCCCCGACGCCGCCCGTGAATTTTTGGGTCCTCACGGTGGCCTCGCCGCTTTCCTGATCATCCAACCAGCATGATAATGTCGAGTTTGCCTTATTTCCAACAAATCAGTTGTGCACACTAAAATGAAAATGGCTCAAAACTCACTCTTATCTGGTTTTCCGCGTTGCTGGAATGTTCATCGTTATCAAAACCTGGGTATCCCGAGAGCGAGTACACCAAACCACCTCGGGAGATGAGAGACGGCTCAATCATGCTTTCTTGGCAGAGCGCCCTAGAAATTGGAGAGCAATGAAACGAGAAAGCATCATCTGCGGGAGGAGATAAATGTTGTTGTTCTTGTTGAGCTTTTGAGTGGTTCGTGGTGGAGGATCCCAAGCTTTCCGTCGCGGCGCTGGGGGCAGTTGTGGGCGCAGTCTGTCGGTTCTCGAGATCCTCAATTCTCTTTAGCAAGCCTTTTCCTGCATATCGTCAGTTCCGATCACGGCTTCGCTCGCGAGTCTGTTTGACTGATCGTACTATAGGTTCGCTGGGCCTCCCTATTCTGCTGCCGTCTCCTCTCGCTAACGGGATTTCCCGCCATCGTCAAGAGGCCAGTACACCACTATTATCAATACCAGCTTAGGCGAGACACAAATAATTTTGATCTGAAGAAACAAGCCTAACCGCGAAGGATTCATGAGCTACGGTAAGCCCTACTGGTAAATATACAGCAACATTTGATCAAATGCCCGGCTACACTTTTACAGGGCTGGAGTAATTCGAAGACTAACGATGCCGTCCGAACCGTGCTGGCGTTACAGTGCTTCTGTGGGCCGTAAAAGTCCGAATATCCTGAACCAGCAAATATTCCCCCAAAGAGAAGGTTCTAATTTTTCCGAGAGTTAGTAGGCCCCACAGTGAATGCACGAGTAGTAAGCGTGCTTCACATGCTAAATTGCGAAATGTACTCCCTATTCCGCACCAGACATGAAACCCACAAATCGATGGATACCGTTTGGCAGCCGTCCAAGTTCTGCGCTCCGTAAAAGTTCAGCGCTGTGCAGCTTGATGTGTCGGTGGCGTCGGTTGGGCAGAGATTACAGCCGCATTGGGGAAAGGAGTACCCCACATCGAATAGGCAAACTATTATATATGTAAGATTCATGCCACCTACATGTCATATTCCAGGAACTTTTTCTCGCCAAAGCCACCCTCGGACCGAGCCGGTGGATTTCCTTCACATTTCCTTTACGCGCTACAATCATCGCTGCCGACCATTTCGCCACGGTTGCCCACACGTCTTCGCTGTAAGCACAGTCATTTCGTGACCTTTTTGTTGACAGGCCAGTTCACGTGAACTATGGCGGGTAACACTCTGTCAGTTAAGTCTCAGCAGGACAGCAATGTTCCCTCGGATCCCGAAACGAGCTCTGGGACGCAAGATGAAGATTCCTCGCCCGCACAAGACGAAGTGTATCCAGAGGGAGGAATGCAGGCATGGCTTACCGTTACGGGCTCCTTCCTGGTCTACTTCGCGTCCTTCGGCGTAGTAAACAGCTTTGGTTTCTTCCAGTCCTTCTACCAACAAGAGTATCTGAAAAACTATTCGCCGACCGCCATCTCATTCATCGGCACGCTGCAGATCACGCTGATGTATCTCTCGGGCTCGATTGCTGGAGCACTATTCGACCTCTATGGGCCAAAAGTAGGGGCTCCTTCTTTTATTTCGGCATGTCTATCAAATTACTGAGTTTTGCATTAGTGGCTTTACCTGTTCGCGGCTATCGGGGGCGCCGGGTCCATGCTTGCGACCTCGTTCACGCAGCCGAATGCAATCTGGCAACAGTTTCTGGCTCAGTCTCTGCTCTTCGGCCTCACTGTTGCCTACGGAGTGCAGGTAAGTACCTTTCTTAAACCAGTCTTCAATTTTCGGTGCCACCATGCTCTGAAGCCTCGAAGCTGCGTACAGCCCTCTGCCTCGCGTAGGATGCTAAAAGCTGAGGAGTCGTTTTTCACGAATAATGTCAGTCTTTCGTCATGCTGACCTCCTGATCCAGCCGGCTCTTACCGTTGCAGGCCAATATTTCCATCGGAAGCGTGCTCTAGCCATGGGTATCGTTGCCTCAGGCAGCAGCTTTGGAGGAGTATGCCTACCAATCATGTTTTCCAGACTCATCCCCAAGATTGGCTTTCCGTGGGCGCTTCGTATTGGTGCCTTGATTCTGCTGGTCTGCTACGCTTCGGCCATAGCCGTGTCCTCTTCGAAAAGACCCAACAGGAAGTTGAAATCTCTCAGAAACCTTCTCGACTACAGAGGCTTTCTTGACATTCGATATTCATGTCTTTCTGCTGGAGCAGTCGTCTCAAGCCTGGGCGTTTATGTTCCATTCTACTACATAGGTGAGCGCAGTGGCGGAAGTCGTTTTCTTCCTTCACGATATGGATTATCATCTAATGGTATGTAGAACCCTACTGCGCCGCTCTCGACCCGAACTCGAATGTTCAGTCATACTTGCTGCCACTTATTAACGCTTCCAGTCTTTTTGGTCGCATCCTGTATGTACAAAGACATTTCTCTAGCTATGCATAGCCCCTTGAACTCTAATAAGCTGACTTCAATAGGGGTGGGTACGCGGCGGATCGTATCGGGCGGTTGAACTTTCTGTACCCCATGATCTTGCTTTGTGGCCTCTTGTGTATAGCCATGTGGCTCCCTGCGACATCTCCCAGAGTTCTCGTTGGTTTCACGTGTCTCTATGGCTTCTCATCCGGCGTATTCATTTCGGTTATGCCTGCCGCTACTGGACAAATTATACCCACGGAAAAACTGGGAGCGAGGCTGGGAGCGTTTGGCACCGTGACCGCCATGGCGTTTTTGACGGGCAGTCCAATCGCCGGGGCGTTGATACGAAGCGAAACTAGGGATGGTTATCATCCACTGATCATCTTTGCCGTAAGTGTTGCTTCCCCCGAGTTCCTTGACGAGGACTTTGACTGACAGTTACTCCTAGGGCTCTTGCCTTTTCGGAGGGGGAACCCTAATTTTTGTCGCCCGGCTCCTGCACGACAGAAACCTCAAGAGCAAATGGTAGACTACAGTGATCATGGGAATTGGAAAGCCTGATTTACGATGGACTTTTGAAACAGCGGAAGGTCCCTATAGGCTAGTCTGTCTGGGTCAATACCGATGACGACAGGCAGCCTAGTTGATTGCATGCATGATCACGAAAGTGGTATGTGAAGACAGAAGGTGCTGAGAGGGCGGTGGAGCGGAGGAGAGGGTAGGCAGAAAGGGAGCGAAGCACGCAAGAACGGGAAATCGTTAGGCACACATGCATTTGGAATACAGTGGTCCGGGTGAGCAAATTGATGTCATTCTGCTGCAGCGATGTACGAAAACAGTCTATTACCTGACGACTGCTTATTCTATCCCATGATCGAGCTGACCTAAAACTAAAGTGCTGACCTGAGACCGCATATCCTGCAGTGAACCTTGAGCTTTAGCATCGGACAACATATATTGCCCCTCAACCCCTGACGGAAAATTTGTGAAGACTGCATACGAGGACCCCGGCTTTAATTTTGAGGGTGTCATTTTAGCGCCTTTCGAACTCCGCACACACTGATCGGAATTCACAAGCACGATGAAAGCCATGCCACCAAGTGCGACGTACTTGATTACCGGCGCGGGCCGCGGTTCGTACCTCAAAAAACGAAGTTTCCCAGGCAGTACAATTTCGGGCATTTTATCTAACCGGTTACACAATAATCAGGTCTAGGCCGTGGTCTCGTCCAGGCATTGCTTCAGCGGCCTAATACCACTGTCATCGCCGCTACCCGCTCTCAAGCCCAGGCTTCTGATTTGTCCAGCTTTCCCGCCCACTCAGGCAGCAGATTGATCAGCGTGACAATCGACAGCCGAGCTCCGAAAGATGCTTCGCTTGCTATTGAGCACTTGGTCAACGATTATGGACTAGAAACGATCGATGTGGTGATCGCCAACGCGGGAGTCGGCAAAGCCCCCACATCGGCGGCTGCAGTGCCTGTGGACGATGTTCTGGACTGCTTTACAGTGAATACTCTTGCGCCATTGCTTCTCTTCCAAGCTACGTGGCCGCTGTTAGCAAAATCCATAGCTCCAAAGTTTATCGTGATTTCGAGCGTTGCGGGAAGCCTAGGCGAGGTACCTCGATATGCCTCACTCTGTGCAGCTTATGGCTCTTCCAAGGCTGCTATGAACTTTCTGGTCCGCAGGATTGGGTGTGAGAACGACGGACTAATCGCACTTGCTTTGCATCCGGGGTAAGACAACATTTTCCAGCGTGAGCCAGCGCTACCAGCAGACATGCATGCCTTGATGGCTAATAATCTTCCGAGAGAAAAGTTGGATTCGCACAGACATGGGAAACGCTGCAGCAGCTAGGTTTGGAAAGAAAGAAGCCCCCGTCGAAGTCGCTGCGTCGGTAACTGGCATTCTTAATGAGGTATGTGGCACAAGTTATTTCATAAATGATACTTCGATCATGCCGAACTAATGCCTCGGAGCAGATTGATCAGGCGACCAAGCAGAGCGCGGAAGCTTTCCGAACTTTCGATCATAAAGAGCTTCCGTGGTGAAGGGCTACATCATCTGAGGGCTCATGACGCCTGTCTACTTGAGCTAGATGCTTAATCGCGGATATTTGGAATGAAATTTGGAAGTCAGATGATTGAATAGCCCAAGGCTTATCAAGGCTTCACTGAATCGTCGCCAGCCTAAATTATCCATTGCGCTGTGTAGTCTTGAAATAAAATCATCGTGCAATACATTAATGGTCCAGAAATGATACCAATTTTTCTGAAAACCTTAACGTTAGTTGGAGGAACTCTTGAGGTCTCCTACCGAGCAGCATTCCCTGATGAAAGTGCTTCGCCTATCAAGCTGTTTCATCGACTTCATCGCAGGGAAAAGGTTCTATCGGGCAACATTCATGGCTAATCATGATCCAAGATCAAACTCATTCAAGTTGATTACATTGCTGAGGGCTCAAGTTGTATGCGCATTAGTCCACCACCAAGATTACAAAATACATTGCGTGATCCGACGCAAACATACTACGAGTGCCACTTTCGTGCATGTTCTGATGACGTTTGTTCCGACTGCGTAATCGTGCTTATTTTCTACCCTGCGCGGGAACGAGATGCTTACTCGTATTTCATCAATGCGATTGATGGACCCACAACGACCAGAACATGCTCCAGTCCTTACTCGCGTTGTGTCGAAATTAGACGTCTTATCTTGCAAATCACCATCACCACTATCTTCCGTGCTCTATCTCACCTTTTCCCAATAATTATATTTAGTTCTTCAGCGGGAACCACGACGTCCTTCATCAATCACCAAGCGCTGATCACATACCGTCGAGCAATGTCTGCCATCAACTCAGTCGAGGCGGCACCCGCGCCTTCTATGGAAAAGTTTCTTCTGGTTGGGGCCGGGGCCCATGCCAAAAGGACTTACATACCTCATCTCAAAACACTTCGGGAAGAAGGACGTGCATATCTCAAGGTCGTCGTCGATATCGAGTCATGTAAAGACCGGGTCGGGGATCTCCTTTTCACCAAGGGGATGGCTCCAAATGCAGAGCTGGTTCTAGTTCCGGCGTTCGAAGGGGACATGCCCGTCGATGTTGCTGAGCGTCTGACTGAAGTTGTCAAGAGAACTGGAGTAACCTGCTGCATCATCAGCACTGAGCCGCTTGCACACAAGTCTTATGGTCTTTGGGCCATTAGTGCAGGTTTGAACATCATCATGGACAAGCCTATCTCCACCAGAAATGCTGCGGTAACCGACTTTAACGCTGCCTTCGGAATCGCTCAGGACTATCAGGATCTAGCAGACGCGTACGAGAAACTTCGAAATCATCAAGAGTCCCACGGCCAAAAGCCAACGTTTTTCCAGATAAACAGCCATCGCCGCTACCACCCAGGATTCTACTGCACTTTCGACATGATCAAGGAGATCCAGGAGAAGACTAGATGTCCTGTGACCAACATCATCTCAACACACTGCGATGGAAAATGGCGTATGCCGTCCGAGATCGTGGATGAGCCCTACCATCCCTACCGTACTGGTTATGGTAAGGTATCACACAGCGGCTATCATTTTTTCGACATGATCTACAACTTCATGCGGGCAGGTTGGACGGACAACAAGCGCCCTGACAAGATGGAGATCTCCAGCAGCTTTGTTCTCCCTACTGGATTTATCACTACCCTGAACCAAGATGACTACGACCATATATTCGGGAAGGATGAGTACGCCAAGTGGAATAAGTATAGCAACGAAGAGCTGATGAAGCTGATGGCCAACATGGGAGAGATCGACGCATCGATCCAAGTCACATTTTCCCGTCAGGGCCACGCCATTTCTATTGCTCAGATGAACCTTTTGCACAACGGCTTCTCCAGACGTAGTTGGTTGCAACCCGGTGCAGACTTGTACAAGGGGAATAGCAGAGTCAAGCATGAGGCGCACGAAATCCGCAGCGGCCCCTTGCAGACAATAGTCATCGACTCCAGACAAGCGAACGATAAACATGACCGCTCCAAGCCCAGCACTGGTGAGATAGGCACGGATAATCACTTTGAAGTTCACGTATTCCGCAACAGCGACATAACCGGCGACATTTCTCCCTTGCAGACTTTCACAGTTGCCGACCTCGACCGCCGCTACAACACCGCACTACCTGGCATTTATTCCGAAAATGTGAAGCGAGGAATCTTGTGGGAGGCTGTGGACTTCCTTCATAACAAAAAGACGCTGCCTGAGCTGACCTCAAACCTGGCGGATCATGCTATCCCTGCCTACATCATGAGTGCGGCGTATATCTCCCATATTAGAAGGTCGCGAGGGCTTGACTCGACCGTGCCAGTGGAACTTACCTACGGAGGTTGGTCATTCTTGTGTCCCTCTCTGGTGAGATAACAGTCTGACCTTCTTCTCCAGCCGATGGCTTGGCCAAAGCCCATATCCCTGAGACTTTGTACCGACCTTTCGAGACTCCTGCGAGCGACATCAGCCCTACTGACACAGCTCCGGAAACTCCTATTGAGGGGCCCATCGATCAAGCCTATATCACCAAGGCGGCTGCGATCAGGGCGGCCAAGCTTGGCCTTATTGGGGCCTTGACTTCTTTGTACGGGGTTGAGCTGGCGATTGAGTCTAACGCGAGCGCAATCGGCGGCGTGCAGGGCAAGGGAGAGTTGCAGAACAACCATATTTTAAACAAACTTCAGGCATTGATCGAATGACCGAAGTCTAAGGTTATTCCATACTCAGTAAAAATTCTTATATGAATATATATATCTTTGCATAGGGCTAGAAATCAATTCGAGGTTTTCTTCTCTCTGGACTGCCGTAGCAGCGAGTCGCTGGGACCAGCACAAACGTGTGGCCATCAGTGATGCAGTCCAACACAATTGCCTTGCTGCAATTGCACATCAAATAATTAGTGTCGCGTTATCCGGCTAAAAATCAGATACTAGGGAGGTCTCCTCCGTAAATGTAGCCGACCTCCCGTAATAACCCCATTATCCGCACCGGTGGCACACCCCTTCTTCACCGTCCCCCTCTAAGATAATGCAATAGGCCGGAATAGCCTCCTCTTTCACCGGCTTATTGGGCAGCAACGTAACCTGCCGACATGTCATCTTGCAAGCCCGCCCTGACAAAATCAGCGCCCTGCCCTCGACAAAGTGGCACCGCCAGGCACTTGCCTCCGCATTGGGAGGAGCTATCTAGGTGAAGCATTGTCTGCACGCTATACGACAAGGTGCTTTAGTGACGCAATCAGGTATTGGCCTACTTATGGCTCCACGGCCGCCGTAACACTCACCCAACGCCCTGGACAAACACGTCATAGCCCCGACCTGTCACGGACTCCCGTGCTGAGCCCCTTTATTAGGTCGATATGGTTTGCGCACCCGTCGGCTTGTGAAATAGCCGGTAGTTTTTACGCACTGGTCGACGTTAATGAGGCGGTCGTGAGCATAATTATCGGATCGTCTAGTTCATCAGCCTGGAAGATGTCAAGGCGGTCCTAGCCGCTGCAGATGGTCTACTCTAGATTTGCAGCGCCTTACTCAAGTGGTCTTGTTTAAGCGGCCTTACTGGAATGGTCTTACTGGATTGGTCTTGTTTGGGCTTGTAGGGCTGTTTCGTACCCTAGTGTGCGAGACTTCTTAGCCTTGTTGGACTGATATTGCGTGACTGGTCTTGCTTGGGCTTGCAGAACCGGTTTGGTACCCTAGGGTACGAGAGATTACAGGCGCGCCCGGGCGCGGGCCTATTAGAAGCTACTATTGGGGGGCTCGCGTGTCTTTCGATTAATAGTTCAGTGTCAGGCGATGGGACCATGCGAGCCGGACCCCTGAAGTTGACTTGCGCCACTCTTGTTGTACTCGTAACTCAAACGTTATATAGACAGGTGTCAAGCCGACTGCGGGGTCGCTCGCCTTACTTGTACATGGCCGCCAGCGCTCTGTCGCGGCTACGGAGTAAGTTACTTAGCAGGACTTTCGGAACTACGGAGTAATAGAAACGTTATATTGCTGCGTAGCTCGACGCTACCCGGGGTATTCCCGCGCCTTCTGCTAGCGGCACGGTTACTCTAAGAAGCAAGGCACGCTAGAATATGCGGGACTTTATTAGCTCGTAGCCCTGTAACCTTAACCGACCTCGGCGCAAGCTTAATACTGCTTGTGGCGTGTTGCCGAGAGCTAATTCTTTAGAGTGGCCAGAGCTCTACGAGCAGCAGGCAGCTCCGCCCGGCTTTCTATAACTGATAACCTAGCTCTAGCTGCTGGCGACCCGAACTGATTAACGTTGTTGTCTCGTCACCAGCCGCAATTGTTATGCAAGCAGTCCAAGGGAAACATTTGACCGGGGAGCTAAAAACAGGCATCGGCTACGCGCTGAAAGAAGCTTGTACTTGCGGCGGGAGGAAACTCGAGCTGGGGCAAATACGAGAGGGTCCTGGACTCCTGGTAATGTAGCGGCGCCGTTGGGCAGTTGGTGGCTAGCACACTGGCTTTCCAGGCCGGCCATTCAGGGGCTTCAAATAGTGCAAGATGTGCTTTGGTGGTTGGTCTAGTCTGGTCGCCTGTTGCCGTTCTAGGCTTTGTTATGCTGGCTCTAGAAAGCACTGCCCAGTTTGCTCTCCCTTACCGAGCCGATGTATCTGACGTGATAGAGCAACGAAGGCCGGCGTCGTGATATTAGCCGCACGACAGTATGGCGCCACGCCGCGTAACGTTGTGGCAGGGGTATCGTTAGAGTCTATGTAGACTTATAGTCGTCGCTGCACTAAGCTAATATCACTCGATCGCGGCAGACCGGCTAGATGGACCTCCGGGCTTATGGCGCTGAGCTGACTACTCGTAGTATCGTCGCTGGCCACTATCTATGACTCGCTGAGGTAGTCGACCTATCTTTCGTCCAAGCGTTCCGAAGCCGGAGGTCAAAGCACCGGAGCGCTAGCCGCACCTCTCTTAATAAAAGTCCAGCTACCTCCCCCATTCTTTGGAGTTGATCTTTAGCCGCTATACCGTGCATTCTGTCTTTATTATACTGCCTTATCGTACACGCAAACCTCGCACGTTTATTTAAAAAGTCGCTTTAAATCATAATGAAGGCCGCCTTCCCTACGCTCGCTCTTGTCAGCTTCGTCGCCGCTGGATTCACTCCGCCTAGTGTGCCTGCGTGCTCGGTACGAAGCCTCTACCACTTTTCTCAAGCTTCTCCTGTGTTCCCAGCAGTGACGGGCTTTGCTGACCTATCGCCATTTCGTTTAGATACCATGCTCCTTGCAGGCCTCCGCAAAGGCTGGCTGTACTAATATGGGACTCGACGAAATGATGATTTGCACCTGCAAGAGGCAGCATGAAGTCAAGGACTTCCTGGAAGGGTGTTTGAGAACGAGTTGCACTCCAGAGGAGGTTAACGATACGCTGGATAAGGGCATTCAGTTCTGCGAACAAGTCCTTCCTCCATCATCTACCTCGACGACTGGCCCAATCTCGGCCTCCAGTACGGCGGCCACCTTGGTCTCTGTCTCTAAGGCCGGCAGCGCTATTGAGAGTAGCTCCGTCAATCCCGCCACCACGGCCTTTAGTGCAGTCTCTACCTCAGTCACCAGCTTGGCATCTGCGTCTTCTGCTACGACTATAACCAGGAAGGCCTTGAATACCACCTCGCCCACTAGCACTAAGTCCTGCTCTACTAAAGCCTCTCATACCTCTAGCACCGCCGCCCTGGTAATTTCTACTGCTGCTGCCGCTAGCCCCGCAATTGGTGTCCTGGCTATTGTTCTAGGCGCTGCTGTTGCTCTATAAACGCAACGATGATAGACGCCGGCTGAAAATAAGAAATCAGTTGTATACTCTGTTTAGTAGTTGGATATATTAATGCGCAGAACCCGGAGCATTGTGTTATGACTACGGGTCACGACGGATATAATAGATATTAAAGAGACAGTCAGGAAAGGGTAGACTACGCAGTCGAACTAATATAAGTTCTGTCGTTTCGCGCGCTTGCGCTTCACGTTCGCCTCGGATCTTTGTTGGGCTATGGCGTACTTGCGAGGTTTGCTTTGTTTCTGTGGCTCGGCCATCGGTACTAAGGGTTTGCTCATTTTGAAGACATAAGCGATGAAGACGACAAGCTTGAATCAACCTAAGTTGGGGAAACCCTCTACAAAAGGAGTGAGCAGATGTAAGTCTCCCATCCCTGAACAGGATTCCCCGCCTCTGCTGCGCCACTTCGTTAGGCCGCCCATGCCGCTCCGAGACCCACCTTCGGCCAGGAACCAGAATGCGGACCCGTGACTCCCGTCATTAGAAGTGGTGCCTGCAGTTGGCACCTTGGATGTTATATAATACGTCGCCATGCTTTTGTTCCTCCACCTAATCTATTCGTCTTACACCAACGCATTACGCATCGTCCATCTCGCGACACATACCAGAATGGAGGCACAATCTCCATCTTCACCCCAAGAACCCACAGCGGATCGAGCCCCTTCTCCCGGCCCCGAGCCTGAAGTGGGAGAAGATCGGCTCGAATTAAGCCGAATCCTCAACGGCATGGAGCATGATGCTACATTGTTGGGCGTCCTGTCCCTCGGCAAGGACGGCGTTCTGCGCTCCCTGACCGCTGACCGCGATGTCGTCGATGCCGTTGCCCTCCCGCCGCGCCTGATCAAGGCCATGCTCGACCGTATGCCGTTTGTGCCACGGAACGAGATCGATTTCCGCGGCGTCGACGGCACCAACGTGCCCCGTGAGCAATGTTTCTGCCCGGACAAAGGCCTTCTACCGCCTCCGCTGGTGGTATCAGATGAGACGCGGAGGGGGGCGGAGGCGAATATTGAGGAGAACAGGAAGTGGCTAGAGGAGAGGGTCAAGAAGTCTACCGGGATTTGTATTAGGTCTGATCATGACTTGGGATTAAAAGCGGCGTCTTCCGCCTTGAGTAATGGGAAAGACTCTCTCTAATCCGTATCTAATTTACAGCTTAGTACAGGCATACAATACTTTCCACTTTTGTATAATGCCGATTGTAGGATCATCATGTGTGGCTCACTTACATACTGTACTGTAGGCCAGTGAGACGATCACTCTGAAGTAAGCATATCGCTGACATACTCTCTCGAGACCAACAAATACCTCATCGGGAACTTTTGTCCCATACTACGCAATGCTCTCTATAGAGAAAGCATCTCTGCCTCTACCTCTACCTCGTCAGCGTTCCCATTTATACATGATGCGATCAGCTCGGAGATGCTACGTTGAGCAAATTTATAAGCAAGTGCGACCACCCATGTGCGTTTTCTGGTAGACCTGGATGATCCATATGTATGACCCATAAGATGTACGACGAACATCCAACCGTGTTTAGCTTGATCGAAGTCGTATCATTGTAGCACGTCAAAGCCATTGGCGCATCTCACTAGGGAAACAGTAATGGTCGAAAAAGCATAAATACCACGAGTAGCGCCCCGGCTTGATGAAGGAGAGCTTCAAACTCATCCCGCACTGCACTTTCACCCTCTAGTCAATGTTGAATAGTTAGATTCATTACTCGAATCGCAGAAACATTGAAGTCAGCCAACAGTCTCCATATTTTTGGCCCTTGTCGCGGCTTTTCTCCTACCCTCGGTATGTTTCCCTCGTCATATATACAGAGACATCTACAAGACACCTTGCTGCGGGCTTCCGCTAGCTCCATAACTCACTCGTCGTGTCTTCTCATAGGTCATCGGCTCACCCGTGTCCACTGAATCTACGGGTATTATAGCTGAGAATCCAACCCTGCGCTGTGTCCCCGGCACATTAAGTGACGTGGTCAACGGCATGAAATACAAAGGCGACGGCGTCTTCAGCCTCGGCTCTGACGGTGTTCTTCGCTCGTTTGCCAAGAATCTCGACATCATCGACTTCCGTCAGCTGGATCCCGAGCAGGTCAAGGAGTTCGTTACTATGCAGATCACCGGCTGGGAGGCTAGTACTAAACCCGTCCCGGCCTCCTTCCTCGCCGTTGGGCCGCCTCGTCACCGACATTGAGTAACTCATGAACCCGGACGAGAAGCCGATTATCCCACAGGGTAGCTCGGAGACCTCTTCGCTTGTGAAGGCCCATGAATCCCCTGAAATATTCAGTTGGAATGGTCCAGCGGTCTGTCCCGGCCAGCCAGGCTGCAGCAGCGTCAATGATTGCAAGCGACACCACTGTAATGCCTGCCTCTTCCCTCATGGCCCGCCTCATGGAACCTGCTTCCAGTAAAGCTTGCACTCTTTCCGTTGGACAAGCACTCCCTTTTACACGCTTGTCTTATGGCCTTGTACACGAAAGACGCAAGTCAAAGCAGCAACAGCTCAGGAATATGTACAAGGGAAATTCTGAATACTAAGATTCGGGCTGTATATGGGGCTTTTTAAAGTGAAATCTGAGCAAGTAGTTTCCGTAGCTAGAGGGACTTAAACAGCCCGATTTGAGGTAGTAGCAACATTCAGAACCAATAGTGCTGTTCGCGAACCAGCGCTATTGAATTCATGTTGTTGTAGGTATATTTTCGAATTTCACTGAGACAAATGCGGCCACCATCCAACCCCCGTGTTTTCTCCTCGCTTATACGAGTCTCCTTGCGCCCCAACTCAAAGCCCTCGAGACAACCACCGACACGTACGTCTCTCTTGTCTACCGTCTGCCTCTTTCCCAAGCTCCTTCGCTTGGCTTCGTGCCGAGAGAGAGGCACCTCGCAGTCCTGCCAACCTACCCAACATCTTGCCCCTGGCTCGCTCTTCCTCGCCTCCTCCCCACTCCTTTCGCCTCTCCACTCGGCCCTGACTATCACCGTATTCTTGAGACTTAAGTCGCGCAAGCGCTTTCACCGCCCGGCAGCCTGCAGCAAGCTTGCCGCCAACCTAACATATCGCTTTTTCCATCACAATTCGTAGAGTCTCTTATTATCGGATGCGGAGTTTGTAGCACAGCTGGCAATTATGACATGGGAAAAACCGCGGTGGCACTTATGGAGTGCATTTGCGACTCTGTCGTTATTAACTGTGTAAATACTATATTGCTGATCTCTGCTCGATTCTGTTGAGAGTTGTGTAATTTTGTACAGTCATACTCGTTCTCACGTTGATTTGATACGTTAAATGGTGGTGTGTCCGATCTACTTCACCACATGGTCCAAACTCCTATAGCGAGGCCATGCGCCTGGTTCCAGCCATCTCAGCTATTCGGCGTACCTTCCGTCCCCAATATAATCTAATCTTCAAAAATCATCTTAGCTAAGGGACAGTTTCGTCCTTCTCGCGCAGAAAGCGATCGAGACGGGCTGTTCAACTCGACCAAACGGAGTTCTCGCGATATTCAGTTCAATTCATGTGTTGAAGACGACGAGATGTCTGGACTGCTGGACCCTTCTTCGCCAGCAGAGCCAGTTTGGGCAGGATGGACACCCTGAGCTCTGGCGTACCCGTTCCCAGGTACTTATTCTAGGCTCTCGCAAGTGTCTCTGCGTAGAACCCAACATGCTGTCCTAGCGAACGTCATGCCGTCCCTTTGCTACCCCTCTTAAAGGTTGATTCTACGTCCTTGCAAGGACAAGGGACAGTGCAACCCACAGCAACTAGGCCGGTGGTCAAGATTTGCCAGTTTGTTGGTCAATGTGCTTGTGAGCCCGGATGCATCCGTGGCGGATCAGACGCGGGTTTGACAAGCGCTTCGCATCAGAGAGCCTGCATCTTCTAGGCATGACGGATATATAACGGCACTTTCATAGTTCACGTTCATTTTTGGCATTCCCGGGCGAGTAGTTTAAGCGGTGCAAGGAAGCAAAGCATTGGGCGCTAAATTGGCAATTCGGGTTTTGCGCACCCAGTGGCGATAGTCGATGCTCGCAGGGATCTCAGTCGGGGTTGCAGTGGCTATCCGGGGGGACGATACGCACAAAATTCTCGACAAGAGAAGCTACTGGCACGGTTTTTGCGACTGATCTGGCACAAAAGGGGTGTTGCGCAAACGGTTATTATTCTTATTCCAGGGTAAAAAGAAAACAAAAATCAGCCAAACTGGTAACGCCTTTTCTGCTAATTGATATTGCGGTAACGCTTTACGATACTCCTTAGATTGAATGTGGGAGCAGCGGTAGCGGCATGCCCGTCTGGCAGTAGATGTGCATCCACGATCAACATAAAGCTGCATGCCTGCTTCCAATTCCGCGGTGATGGCGTGCCGTGTTCTAGCCGTGCCGTGTCTCAGTCGTGCCGGGGCCCGGCAGCTCGGCTATGACGTGTTGCAGCCGTGCCGTGTTTGTGCTATGACGTGTCGCATTTAGTATGTCCCTATCAGTACGGAGTACAGGCTGGGGTAATGGCTAACAACGCAATCGCTAGGCCGAGCATCGATCCGAGAACCAATGTCTTGTCTCAGTCGCAGCACTGCCACCATTGTAAGCGTCGGTAGTTGCCAGAGCCAAGTGGGCCAAGAACAGTACAAGAGCCTTGGCCATCTCAGACCACCTATACGGTGTACTCTGTCGTAGAATTAGAATCGAGGGCCAAGGGCATGACTACGGAGAGAAACATGATCTTGAGTGCACAAATGGAGTTGAGGTTACAAAGAAGGCTTGAACACTGCATTTGAGGCCATGATGAACGATTTGCCCGAAACACATGTCCTTTCATTCCGCTCGTGGTGGGGACACACCGCTTAATACTCCGACCTAGATTGCAGATACAGGCATTTGTGGGGATGCATCTCCCTAGCCGTTGTGATTGTTTCGCCAGCTAGTACCCTTTGATATGAAGCTTATGGTAGGCTATATTCCATCCAAACATTTGGCTCGACATAGCGAGCAATGCCCTTTGAGGTAGAACACCGCAACCTTACAAGGCCGTGGGGAACGATAACAAGAATGACTTCCTGCCCTGACTCGTCTATTCCGCTCTTTGCTGTTTGCAAGCCCTCTTTAAAGGCGCTTAACCCGATCCACTTTACCCACGTTTTAATGTCAGCCTCGATTGTCATACTGGATGGAGCAACCGTGACCAGTCGGGCCCCGAGGCTCACGTGTCTACGGAGCCACGGATCGAACGGCATGTCTCCGCTCAGCGCATCCGGAAAAGAGTCGCACGGACGGCCGTCTCTGCCCCATAGGATGTATGTAGCCATATCGACGTCTGGATGCCGATGCTTCAATGTCGGCCTCGCGGGCACAACAAGGCTACAAAATCCCGCACTGATCGCGGCGGATTTCAAGGCCTGGATTAACATCCCTGCAATTCCCTGCTTCCTCCAATTTGGGTCAACAGCGATGCTCAAAGCGGAAAGTGTGTTCGCTGAGCGACCATCACTCGTCTTCGCGCCAAAGTGAAGTTCCATTCCGAGTCGCAGCACGTGGTCCATGCCGCCTTCCGGGAGCGGACCGAAGACGCTTTCTCCCGTTTCGTTTGTAGGGCTACCTGGTGCGTTCCAGTGCCCTGGGCGGTGAAAGGGGATCGCATTGGCTCGTCCTATCACTCTTGGTGACGAATCGCGGTCCTCTGCTGCGTCCTGGACAACGATCAATAGCTGGAAACGAGCAAGCGCCGGGACCGCGGTCAAATATTTCCAGTATTCGTCTTGCGGCAGTGTATGATTGATGTATTCTGGCCAGACCTTTGAGAGGGGGTGATGAGGAAGTTCGGAAATACTGTATAGGTCGGGTCTTTCAAGGGCAGAAAATGCCCGAAAAGCCTTTGGCTCAGTGTCCATACTTGAGGATGGCCTGCCGCTGCACAGAGATAGTAGTAGCAGCAGTGCTAGGAAAGGGTTGCTGTCCCGGGAGGGACATCGCTGCCCATTCGTATGGAAGGAGCCTCTTTATACGAGTAGTTGGCCCAGTTCTCGACACGGGAACAGGGCCGGTGACACGACTTATCTGGAAAGGAAAGGTGGATCCATGTCTCAACTGAAGTAATATTGTGATACCCTTAGCCGCTTATGCAGAAACACGACGTCGCACGACTATCCTGGCAAGCGGTTGACGAAACTAGGGGGACTGTAAAATGCTCCCCCGGGCGCTTAAATATAGCAGAGGCCTAACTAGAACCTATTCAAAATACTTTCTAATAATTACAAGTATTTAGCCATCTGGGTATTTTTGATAAGAAATGGTACATTAATTGAAGATAAAATCGCTGCGCTGTAGATTGTTAAAAATAGGGTCTTTACATGAGGAGGAACGTTCATGGTAGTGTTCTTGGGTGTGCGGGGCCATTTTGCAGTCCCCCTAGTTTCGTCAACCGCTTGCCTGGCATCCTGGGTTCATGCCAGATGAACGGTGGCTATTGCATTGCGGCAGGCAGTTGCCCAAGTGCATTTAACATGAAATGATGTGTCCTTGCGGGAATTGGAACGTTGAGGCCGTAGTCTAGTGCACGTCCAGTGGGCAACGCTTCACCGATGAACTGCAGATCCCTTCGACACTCGTACGGCTTGTGGGTCCAAGGTGAACAGGCAGAACCCAATTAGGTGCTGAAAGTTGCGTTGTCCTTATTATCTGATTCGTTTTCTTGCATTTCAGCTTGTATCCACAAGCCTTACGGCTGTCGCAGAGATACGGGTGACGAGACGCCGTGAACCTTCGCTTTCGCCGACGCCATTGTGTGTGAGACAGGGCGTGATTTTGTGGCACATGAACTTGACACATATCTCATCCGACTGGTCATATGATTTCGGTGACAATGCTTTCAGCTCACGCTGCCCACGCCAAGCCATCAGATCCTTTCCCCGCCAACGTCGTGGTTAAGGCCTAAGCCGAACTTGACAATTTCGCAGCTCTGCCTAAGGAAGAGGGTATCCGAGTGCATCGTCCCAAAGAAATCGATTGGCTGAAGATCGGCGGGTATACCTGTTCCATGCGAAGAGATGGGTTGATGACAGTTGGCACTACGCTTATCGAGGCCCACTTGCCTGGGTTTGCCATCGCAATAAGATCGTATTGGAGTACACAGACATTCTCGCTAAGCTCATTGGAGGCAACAATGCTATTTCTCGCATGTGTGGCAGTTCTGTCCTCATCCGTTCTTGGCCCAGGAGAGCGAGAGTTGTGTTCGCCATGATTGGTTCTATGTTAAATAGTTTACTATAAAACTCTTATAAGGCTTAACCTAATACAGACTTCCGATCCGTTATCCTTCCTAGAATCCAAGCTAAGGATACCGCCGTGTAATCCTTATGTCGCGCCAAACAATATAATCGCAATTGGGTCGGGCCCCCAAACCGAACCGCAATAATCCCTGGTCGGCGTTGTGAAATTACAATGATAATTGCAGGTACCTGGAGGCACTGGAGTAGGTTCCAGCGCCAGGTAATTGCCGCACGTGCAGATAGACCGTCCATCAGCGTCTGTGCCGAGCGACATGAAGAGTGTCCGGTCAGTCTGCTCGTTTGAGCAAAAGTCTGCGCAATCTTCCACAGAAGTATTCAGCACTTTCTGGGCCGAGAAGGGACCTATGCCGAAATTTCCGTCCGGGAAGGTCAATATACAGCCCAGGTAGCCGAATGATCCATAACCTGTTCCGTTCACGCCAGGAGCACCTTGTGGGCCAGCGGCACCTTGTAGGCCAGCAGGCCCCGGCGCTCCATCGGTGCCGTTGATGCCATTATTGCCATTGAGACCATTGTTGCCATTGAGTCCATTGTTGCCGTTGACGCCAGCGGGACCTTGCGGGCCAGCGGGGCCCGTATCTCCCTGAGGTCCAGCGGGACCCCTATCTCCTTGAGGTCCAGCGGGACCCCTATCTCCTTGAGGTCCAGCCGGTTGCCATGCAGGCGCCGAATATCCCTCTTCACCTTCCGATCCGGCTTCCTGACCCTCCGACTCGGGATCTTCTGGGGGTGAGTAGCCATGTGAGCCTTCCGACTCATCATCACTCTCTGACTCGGGGTCTTCTGGCGGTGAATATTCTTTTGGACCTTCCGATCCGGCTTCTTCACCCCCCGACTCATATTCGCCCTCTGACTCAGGAGCTTCCGGGGGTGAATATCCTATACCTTTCGATTTCGCCGCGCCGGCAATACCGACAGATCCAGAAGCTCTCAAGGGCCCGGCAGCCTCCCATCCAGGTACCGAATATCCTTGCAGCCTTGCCGGTGCGGCCGCACCAGCGTGACCGACCCCTCCCGGGGCGCCTTGAGGACCTGCCAGTTCTAGAACTTGGGGCTTCTGGGAGGATTCACCGATATCCAACGCCGCGGGTATAAAACCCGCCGGGAGCCATACAGTATCTGAAGTAGATTAGCCACGCCACGAAGGCTTCTGAAGACTGCTCAACTGACAAGGATAGAGATCGACCGGGACACATCCTGAAGTGCCTAGGATGGCAGAGAACGCCAGCAGCTGGGAAAGGGTCCACATCGCATTAACTTCACAGTGATCGACGGTAATGACTGGCAAAAGAAGGGTAGAGATACGCTAAAGAAGGGGCGGCAGATATTAACAGAGAGGCTGCGTCTTATAACTCCTAGAAGAGCAGGAAGATCACCACTCGTATAAAGAACGCGACATAAAACGCGAAAGTATACACTACACATACCTTGAACTTTCTTCAGGACTCGAATGAGACATTTTGCTGGTAGCCTATGGATGAGAGCTATAGCGCAGGCTCGTAATGAGTGTACCGTGAGTCGCGTAATTTCCCGCCCTATATCTGTCTGATAATAATCGATCTGGCACGCAGCGGGCACTCCCGTGGTTCCCACATGGCTCTCTTCCGAGCTAAAGCGTACCATTTACGAGAGCTTTAGAAGTTTGCTTTAGCCTCCCGAGGGATCTCGGAGTCCTCAGGCGCAATGTAGCTCAAGTCCGTCTGGCTAGTGGGCCTACGTAAGGCACCATAGCACTACTTTAAGCCTTCCAACCGCGAGGAAGGCGCTGTACGTATGGATGTAGCGTGGGTGGTTGAATTTCAAGCGTTTACATTCGTAGCCGTACGCAGAGGGAATGTCCTATATGCAGAGTGCAGCAGCAGGAAGGAATGTACTGACTGTCACTTGTATGGCTGGGAGTGTGGACCTACGCTCGAAAAGCTTGAACTTAAGTACGCTGCCTGCAGCAAGAGCATGATGCCTGATGTGTGGGAGAATGCTTCTACAAGCTTCGCCCAGCAAATGCACAATTCATCCAGCCGCGGCAAGAGTCAAGCAGACCAAGTCGACAGTGTCCTCGAAGCCATCTTCCAGCAAGAAATCAAGCAGGATTGCGAAGCCGCCGGGGTGCAGTGAGGAGACGCGGGGATGGCTCGCGACGTAGCGGCGGCGCGGGCCGCGGTTGCGCAGTTGGGGTGCCTTCAGTAATGAAGATAGCCCGAGACGCTGAGATGTAGATATCATTGTGGTGTTTCGTTCCGGGACGTGTCTCACCTCGCATCGCGCCTCGGCACGTCGTGGAAAACTCGACCGCGTCCAGGACCAGTACCTTCCATTCCCCGAATAACACGCTGGACATCCCGGACCAAGGGCTGGCCATTGCCAGCCACATGTCACGGGTCTGCGACTGACTTGATGCTGTCTATCCAGTTTGGCGGCTTCGTTGCGGGCATGAAGCGCATCACAAAAAGCCGGCCGCGCTCGGGGCCAGGAGCCGAGAAAGAGCTACCATGATACTGGTTGCAAGTCAGACCACATCGCTAAGGTCGTCTATTCACCTCCATGTTTAGGTTATGAGCCCAACGAGCCCTGTACAACTTAAGGCTCGTGCCGTCGAAACCCTTGTCCTACTAGGTGACGCTCCCGCACATGCACGAAGTTCTCATCTCACCCTTCCTACTCCAAGCCGTTCCTATGAGACTCGCAGTGCTCCGTTCCTGAGCCATTGCGTGTCTCGATCTGCATTTTCGAAACCAGAGCATTCCCTGGCCAGTCATTCCAGTACACAACTGATCGTGAGAGCTGGTCTCTGTTGTAGATCCTAATGAGTGGGGCGGAAAGCGAAACAAAACGCGCAACGGGAAGGTGTACTTGCGCCTTTGATATTGCTATGTGTGAGACTTGCGTCATAAATGGTCAGACACGGGTTGTCTGCGACAATTCGTGGCGGCTTAGCAGCCGTATGTAACGTGACGGGTGCCGTGAGGTTCTGGCAGTGAACAATTTCTGGAACTCGGTTGAGACGGGTAATGCCTCGTCACCCAGCCAAAAGTACTTGAAAGAGTTTATTAACAAAAGAGACTCCCAACTTACAATTTCAACTGCAGCCTCGATTACCCTCCACCCACATCAAGAGGCAGGCGGTTCGAGCATCCACAGCACCTTCCGGTGATGCTGTTCCGCCGCTAGGCAGAGAAATGACCGAGCCCATGACGATGCTCAGTCCTAACGGAAAATCACGCTGGTTTGGGCAAGATACCGAAAGATGCGTGCGGCGTCGAGGTCGCCATAGTCGGCGCCGGCCTCAGCGGCCTGGTTGTCGCTTATGAGCTCATGAGATTGGGTTCAAGCCCGTGGTATGCGAAGCTGGCCAAATCGGCGGATGCATGCGCTCCGCTAGCTTCCCCAACTCTCCCGCCACTGTGGCTGACCTGGGCGGCATGCACTTTCATGATTCCGCCAAGGCCCTGAGCAATCAAGATGTTCGGCCTCGCAACTGCAGTGACTGCGAGTTCCCGAATCGACTAAGCACAGCCGCGCCAAGTACTGTCGTTGAACTCAAAAGGCGAAGATTCTAGCTCGAAGGGTCGGACAAGCTACCAAAGATTTCCAAAAAGGTGGCAGATGCCTGGTCTTCAGCCCTCAAGGGGCACGCATACCTCGAAGATATGCAGAGCGCGCTCAAGGGGCGCGACACCAAGCGGACCAAGGCACTATGGGACAGTCTTCTTGAAAAGTATGATAATGAGTCTTTGTACGGGTTTCTTACCAAGAGCAGGGCTTTAAAGGAGCTCAACCACGCCCAAATTGAAGTCTTTGGCCACGTTGGCTCTGGCACTGGTGGTTGGAACCCTGGCTTTCCAAATTCCATGCTAGAGGTCCTCCGGGTCGGTCTGACGCCGTAGTGGTAGCCTGCTAGTCTGGCCTACTCTCGACCTCCCTTGAAGCCGAGGATGACCTATTTCCGGAAGACATGTGGAGCGCAATTCGACATCTACATTATATGTACGGAGTAGTCTTCTAAGACGTTCGTCATGGTGGATCGGCCATTCTGAAAAGAGCACAACCCGAAGACAGGAGAGAACATTATGTATATGACCCTGACTGACCGCTTGGTACGATACACCTATCTGATGGACAACGGCTCAGGCGAACCTGGGGCTATGATGCTCTTTTACAACTTCAACGATGACGATGTCAACTTGATGGCCATCGATAGAGAAACGCGTCTATGCAATGCTCAGCTGCCTGGAGAAATTTACCCAGCCGTGGATATTCGTAGGCACATCGTTTCTTCTCCCATAACGGCGACGTGGACAGCCGATGGCAACTTTATGGGTGCTTTCAAGGAAAATCTACCGTGTCAATATCGTTATCAGCAGCGAGTTTACACTAGTTTTGAACAGTCTGAGCTTCAAGCAGACACCGTGGCATATTCCTCGCTGGGAACGATGTTTCTTGGACCGGTGGCTGGGCCGAGGCGCTGTGACCACTGGGTTGAACGCTGTCTGGGGTGTGATGAAGCATCGTAATGGCATTTCTGACCTCTGCATTCCTGGGCCCAGGTACTCTCTAGCTGCATTCGGACTTAGACGTCTTGACTAGGTCATTTGCCCACGTGATAGGGATCACAAATCATCACGTCGTCACTCGTGTCTTCTGCAACGTCCTATAGCAGGCCCGAAGCCTACTACTACTGTACAAAGGACTTGTCCTGTTTAATGACAACACACCCTTTTCGTCCGTGCACAAATCTCAGATGCCGACCCTAGATATCGCTACAACCCAATCCCACTAAGCCTTCGTGTCTTAGAAGAATTAGAAAAACGCGTCGTGGTAGAAAATGCGTTGCACAGGAATTTACGGTATCGCGCAGTAGTGAACCATTAATCATCAATTTCCCCAGTCCCCGCTGTTGATAGCATCGCAGTAGTTTTGGTTCCTTGCATTAAACGATCAAGAAGTGAAGAAAACCTTTCCATTCTTGAACACAAACAAAGTTCAGAATGGCATTATCCTAATCGGACACTCTTAGCTTAATTTTAGTTACGGACTGTCCCATAGTCGTGAACCCTCATTCGCTCCCGTCCTGAATGCCGCTAGCACCCTGTACGAACGGCTCGCGCGGTAATACATCTACGAAATCATGGCGTGCCACTCGCAAGACAAGATACTACTGTCTGTTTTCTGCCTCTCATGTTCACCGAAATAGCATTCCCTGCCATGTCAGGCCTTGCCATTGGTTGCCGTCTGTTTTCCCATTACCTCGGTCCTCTTCCGCCGAAAGCTGCTGCTCTTCCAGTCCCCCGATGCGATGATTGAAGCGCGCTCCCGTCGACGGGGCTGGAGCCCAACAATTCTCGCTCGCAACGAACAAATGCGAATCAGAACCTTCAACCATCAACCAAACTAGCCGAATTGATGATGTTCGAGATCATCAAAGGGGACCATCGGCATGGAACGCAAAACTACGAATGAAATGCAAGAGCTGCTGCTTGCTGCATTTGTATAGTTGCGGGCTGAGGCGCTTCAAGACTTTTCGAAAAAGAAGGACGGGGTGACAACGCGAAGCAACAGGGCATGAAGAGCACCTAGAGCGAAGGCAACGTGACTTAGCGAAGCAGAGAGTTGAAGTGTCGGAGCAACATATACAACCTACCACCTTCAACGCACACCTCGATACGTATCATCGGTAGGTCTTTAACAACGTTTCATCGGTAGGTCTTTAACAATCTTAAGGTAGAGCCCAGTCCCGACCGTTTATTACGAGGTTCTTAGACTCAATTATAAAGCAAAAGGTATACTGCTCATCTGCGGTAGTAGCCCAAATTCCTAGAGCAGTAAAGGCGCTTATTCGGCAGCCGACAACTATTATAGGAGTGAGGAATGGCCTTGTCTTCTACAGCGAGGCTATGTGCCGGGTCCAGCCATAACACCAGACTCTCAGCTATTCAGCGTACCTTCCGTCCTCATTATAATCTAGTCTTGATCCTGGTACACAGCGGTGTAGCCAACCCTGGTCTGCTGGTGCTTTGTACTCTTGTCTATTGCTTGCGGCGATTCCAGCTCATTCGACAATGTAGATGTAGATAAACGCGAGTCACGTCGACACCTCACAACAAAGCTGGTAGCGCTGTCAGAACATTATTGCGAGCTTCACATAGCCTTAAGCTCTTGTGCGATGTAAGGCCGACTCACATTAGGCCAGAAATGATGATAACGAGGGCTGGAAGACCGAGACCCACGCTCAGTCCAATGATGAGCTTGTTGCTCACTCCTCCGCTCTCTCCGCTCAAGACCGCACCCAGTCCTGTGGGAGACATAGGTGCACCTGGAGTCTGCGTTCGCACTGTGGTGGTCGGTGGCGGTGGAACATAGGACTTGGGCGCGCCAGACGACCTGGAGAGTGTCATGGCGTCCCGGGGAAATGGCACTGTCGCGAACGCCGTGACTGCTGCTGTTGACCACACCACAGACGACCCTGAGTTGAGAGTCGCGCTCAAAGTCTTGGTGACAACATTCTTCGAAACGGTTTGAAGCGAAGCTGGGCAGTTAATCATGCCAAGAGACATGCACGCCGTTGCCGTATAGGTCACTTTGGTAACAGTCGTCGTCGTTGAGGGGTCGCCATTGGCTCGACGCACGGCACGAGAGGTGACTGACAACGCACTGCTTGCTGCCACAGATCCCCCAATCAAGCAAGAAGATCCCAATGTGGTGTAGAAAATGGGAATCTCCGTTGCTGGGGTAGGCCCGTATGTCGTGCCGAGGAGGCCGAGCGTCGCGCCGGCGGCGGCGCCAATTGCTAGCTTGTAGTCTTGAACGACCTTCAGGGCACACGGTGGCTTGCTGTCGTCTTCATCATACTGAGTTGTCACGTTTGTCACGAACTGCGCAACATTGGCGTAGACTCGCGCCTCGATCCCAGCGGACGCTGTGAGCTGATCAGACGAAAACTCGCCAATAGCGAACTTGAATGTCGTTATTGAGAAGCCAGTGCGCAGCTGCAGGCGCAGGACCGCTCTCAAAACGGCGTTTCCGCTCTGGATGGTTACGGGTAGGAATCTGAACCTGCCACCATTGCTGTTCAAGACGTTAGCAATTTCATCGACCCAGAGGATAGTGCCACGAACAATTCCAAGCCAGACGCCTGTTTGCTAAACAATGCAATTGTCATGAGAAGTTCGTCATCTAGCTTGACATGGAATCCGCTGCTGATCTCGATTTCGTTTTCCACGCTGAGAAGGAGGTCAATAGAGAAGACCACCCCGAGAAACAAGTGGTTTCCGAGGTCAATGCCGAGGTCCCTTGACGAGTATAGTGTCAAGCTGTAGCTCAGACCGGAGGACAGGATGGTGCTAAGCTCTACGTAGAGCTCGGTGTTTACGAACGCGACCTGCAATTGGTAGTCTGGAAAGTCAAGACGAACATTAAAGTCGATTTGCGGCGGAGGAAGGTGTTCAATCTCAGTAGCAATCTCGCCGAGTGTCAGGTTCTCTATGTTCTCTTTGGCGACGCTTGTGACGTTATTCCAGTAGCCTGTAATGCTGTTGAACGTGTTCTTGGTACTGTTCTTGATATCGTCCATGACCCCTCCTCCGTTGAATGGGCCCTCCGCGGTAAGCTTAGCTTTAGCAATACCCTTTATGTAGCAGTTGACACACCGAATCTCGATGCCGGCAGAAACTTCAGTGCCATCTCTTCTGCGGTGAGTCACATTCTCATTTTTGCTGAATGTCTTGTGTCAGTACGTTCCAGTTGGCTCCGGGTTTGTCTTAGCCAGGCAATTGAGACATCTTACTATTCAAAGAGCGTCTTTTTGCTTAGCGCAGCATCCAAGGTTGTGAAGTTATCGAACAAGACGGTCGTGTTGGAGCTTTTCGCTCTGAGATCCAGCCGACGGCGGATCTCACGAATTGTGTCGGCAGAAGACAGGCCTGGAAGATTGCGTACAAAAAGCTCCGAAGACTCTGCAACTGCTGCGAGCCCACAGAGCCAGGTGAAGAGCAAGGATAGTTTCCATAACTTATGAAGCATATTGTTGCCTTACGAGTGGGCCCGGACAGATCAGTGCACAGGACGCCGAGGGGAAACGCTTGGGACAAGACTCCCACCAACGCGGAAACGTTGACGATTATTAGTACTGCGTTCTCCGCTCGGTGACCCGGCTCGCTATCCTTTTGACTGTCTAGCTGTCAGCCCGTATGCATGTTGGGTGGACGAGCCAACAACCCGCCCCTAACGACACAGCTAGGCTGCAAGGTTTCTGGGGCAGGGCGATGGGCCGTCCGAGACGGCTTGGAACACGCTATGGTAACAATGGCTTATGGCTTGGGCCAAAACTCCTCAAAGTTTGTCGGGAAATCGCCAAGACTTGTGATCATTGCGAATGATACGCATGCTGGGTGCTAGACCACGGAACTGTTCTTCAGAGGTTGGTGCTGCAGGTATTAGCCTGGCGTGCTTGTACATGCTCGAACCGGTCAACGAGTGACGGGGGGACGACTATCAGGGCGCATTAGCGTTGCAGCTATGGGCGTCTTTCGCAAGGTTCGCGTCTGTCGGGAACGGGCTGGCGTCGGGGGCCAACTCTACTACTCCGCACTCCAGGGGCGAGGCCGCAGTTCTGAGCCACACTACGAAGTACAGAACCCCGTGAAACTCTGAACCATGCAGCCGGCTTGTCCCACGCGGCTGTGCTCATGCCTCGCAAATCCTTCGCGTCTCATCTACCCGCAGCCCCTCGCGTATCCCAGCTCATCAGGGCGTCCTCCCCCAGCAGCTGGAAAATCTGATGGTTCTGATCCATCCTGTCGCCAAGGGAGAGCCCAGTCATGTTGCCGATAGGCATGGCCCCTGCCTGCTCGGCCCCCATGCCGGCCGCGCCTGGGTCAAGGCTTTGGAATCCGAAAGACTGGGCGAATTGAAACGAGGAACTGGGAGCAGCCATGGGTTGGCCTCTCGATAAGCCTGCAGTCCCGACCGTTGAACCTCCAAGCTGCGATGCCTTCTGGCCGTTGCCCCTCGCCTTAACGCATTTTGCACGCAACGTCGTACACGAGCCTAACATGGCTAGTTGTTTCTCATAGACTTCGCGATACGTCTGGTCCCAGCCACCTTTTTTGTGACTTCGACGACGGAGGCGAGCTTTGTCAGGTAATGAGGCGACGATGTCCCGACAGTAAGGCACAATGCGGGAATACGGTGTGCCCTACCCCACTTGCCCCATAACCGAGGGATCGAGGATACATGCTCTTCCACTTAGCATCTATCAGCCACCCAAGCTGCTCCGTTCCACATCGCAGGGACACCAGGGAAGCCTGATGCTCGACCATGATTCTCAGTGGGCTTGAAATTGTCACGCGTCAATTGGTGCGCAATCTGCGACAGGTCTCCCAGCAGCAACAGCCATGCGGTGTCGACCTGACCCTTCACAAGGTTTCCCAATGGACTTCAGCGGCCACAATCGACTTCGATAATACCAATCGGCGGGGGGCTAGCATCTCAAGTCTGTCGTTCGATAACACCAGCCACACAATTTCACTACAACCAGGCGCCTACTTGGTTGATTTCAATGAGACGGTCCAAATCCCACGGAATTGCATGGCGCGTGTTCTTCCCAGATCGTCGCTATGGCGGTCTGGTGTAGCAATCACTGCTGGTGTGGTCGATGCTGGATATGAGGGTGCTATGGGGGCTCTTATGGAAGTCAAGAATCCCAGCGGAATAATCCTTTACAAAGACGCGAAACTCGCACAGATCGTATTCGAGGAAATGGGAGAAACAGTCGAGGGATACAAGGGCGTCTACCAGTCCTCAACAAGCAGTGCCGGGCGTGATGGGGGAGCGAAAGTCTAGAGCTTGGATATGTCCCGTTTCAGCCAAAGAAAGCATACTTGTTCTTATTAGAAGGCTGTACGGAAAGAACGAAGAAGACTATGAAGACTCATCGTCTCACTAGCTCTATAATTGTTTATAGCTGAGACATCTTGCACCATATTAGTAGCCTAGTCAGCGGAAGAGAGGTGGGCATAGGCAGCGATATCTATACACTTACCTTATATGTCACTTAGGGAAGGTCATAATACGATTCGAGAGCGCAGTTATTATTAGGGATCGAGAAGTCATCCACGGCGGAAAACAGATGAAGTTTGGCCAAGGTAACTGAAAGCCATTTGTAGTCCAGCTATAACCCAGTTCGAAGCTGGACGAACCGATAATCTAACCTACGTCCGCCACAGTAGTCAAGGATAGAAGCTGCGCAATATATGTCGGCATGTCAAGGGGTAGACCCGCCTGGTTATAGGCGTCCTCGTGGGCCTGCCAAGCTGCCAATGTAAGCTTAGCCCGGAGTGCGCTTTGCTTCTGCGTCATGTCTAATAGCTCGTGGTTCTGATCGTAAACGCGCCCGACAGTATTCCAGACGCGATCAGCCAGAGGACCCATGCTGTATATCAAGCTTAGTTTCCAATCCTGCCTTAAACAATGCCACTTGATTCTCCTTCACATTTCTATTTCGAATCAGTCTAGCTTTAGGACGTTACTATCGCGGTGGTAGCCCAGCTTCTACGCTATACGCACAATGGTGCCATTCATAGTCCACTGCCTACCAATCCTATGATGTGTCAAGCGAGAACTGCGTTTTTGTTAGCTAATGAGAAGCAAATCTGGACGAGTATTTGCTTGAAATAATAGAAAAGCTTGCAGGGTGACGATCGAGTTTTCGGAGGGTGGCTTTTGTCGCGACCACTTATGCTTGAAGCGCGTCCTGAAGAGCAAAGCCGAATGTCTCTCGGCATTCCTCGGCAGATAGGGACACAGGTGACATGCTCTTTATAGACATGAGCAGGGCTTGGTAGTCAAGCGGAATGCTATCGTCACCGGCGTGCGCACGAAGCAGGTAAGGCTGTAATGTATGCTCTCCTTATGAGAGAAAAGCTAGAATTCAATACAAAAATATCTCAGCAAGTGGCCGTTTTCGCCCTTCTTAATACCACGAGTCGGGACCGAAGTACCCCTTTGAAGGTAGGTCAGGAAGCAAGGCCGCTTGGCCAGTCCCACCGTCAATTGTACTCGTGAGTACATTGACACCCCACCAGTCAATTGTTTGAGGATGATACTGTACGGCGAAGAAGATGATAATACCAGAGAATGCGACCCCACCAGTAAGTGCTGCCGAGAGAACATAGTTATACTTTTCCCACCATGCGGTCTTGAACCTCCTGAGGTAGTACATAAAAATGAAGGAGATGTATAGTCCACCGGTGAAGTACGTGAGATTGGTCGGTGCCCATTGCAGCATTCCGTTAAAGATGAGCGACGGGTGGACGTGTTTGAGCCAAGAAATCGGAACGAAGACGACCGCATTGAGCGGCTTAAAAATAACGGTGGGAAATGCGGCTCTGCAAGCCTCGCGAACATGAGACCCGAATCGCTTAACGGACCACCAAACAAGCGCTAGGATGAAGCCTAATAGGAAACAATATTTCAGGGACGGATACAGTTGGGTGAAGATTCTCTTTGGGCCGAGAGCGCCCTACGATATGTCAGTGCTGTACCTTCGCCAACGAATTAATGGAAGCACTATCTTACCCAAACAACAGAGGACGAAAAGTACACCTGTGAGCCGTTTTCGCAGTTGAACTTGGCAGACTGGTTCGGGGTGCAAATGCCGGGGATTTGAGTGTCAGCAAATTGCACAACACCGTAAGCGACCAACGCTGTAATGATGGCACTTAGTACTTGGCCGCGGTACATAGCCCGAGGCGGTACTTTAGCGTAAAATCCCATCTTTTGGTCGGAAATATAATTGTCTGCTTGGCCGTTGATATTGTAACCGAAAGCCTTGACAAACATGAGGGCTTCCGGATGACCAGGCAAGGCGTAACCGACGATTAGTTCTGTGACTACGTTCAATCCTTCAGTTGTGCCAGAAATTGCATAAAGATATGACATCGGGATAAGAAACACCAAGTTGAGGCCAATGACGAAAAAGATGGTCCAGACAGGTGTGTCAAGCTGAGGCCAGTTGGCGACGATGATTATTGCGAAGATGAAGGCAATGAACGCGATGATCAAGAACCACCAGTCCGGAACTTCAGGATAACTGCGCATAAGGTTTGTAAATGGGTCATCAAAGCCATCGTAGATTGATGTCTCGTCATTCAAGATGTGATACAAGTGTCGACCAGCCTCTCGTAAATTGCCCTTGGCAAGCGACAAGGCTGCCAGTTTCAGGCCGATGAAGAGCCTCCTGATTGACGAAATAGCAGCGGTGGTCATTGACTTGTACGCCCTGAAAAGTGGTCGCCAGGCGTCAAGGAGGATAAATACCATCGTGAGAGGGTAAAAGGCAAAAAATGCGCCGTAGAGGACCAGATTTCCAGCGCTATAAAAGGCGGGTGAATAGCCCTTATAGGCATCCTCGTCAAGAACTCCATTATCTGGGTTGACGACTCTTGTAATGTTAAATGGGTTCCCGGTGTTGTCGTAAATGCCTGACGAGTTGGGAGGGAGATACGCCGTCCACTGAGTGTTACTAAAGTACAACGCGATGATAATTAAACCCCCAAGAATGGTGCCCAGAAACTGCTGAAAGAATGAGAAGAAGGGATATGCGAGGGGCTGTGAATAGGTAGTGAGCACATTCCAATCGAAACTCGAAATGGGATTGAAGCCAAGGCCCATTTGAGAACCAGTAATGGCGTTGAGATTAAAGTTTGTGGGAGAGATCCACGTCATCCAGGCGAATAAGCTCAGGGCAGGGAAAATGAAGTCCGGGAGCCAGTAATAGACGGACATGCAGCTGAAAACGATGAAGAAGAATTTATACCGCGGCAGGGTCCAACCATGCACGCTTTCCTTCTTCTCAGGCACCAGGAGCGCTCTGTTCAGTGCCAACGTGGGCAGAATGTTGGGCCACAATGCTTCTACTGGGTACACAACAAAGCGGCGGAGCAGACCGGAAAACCCAAGACCCATGAGCTGAGTTGAGAGCAGGAGCAGAATCCCGTAAGCAGGTGTAAGCCATTGATCCTTATAATAGACGGTCTGTGTCTGGATATTCCAGAAGCAGTAGGCAGAAGTAAGGCCAACATCGACTATGATTGTAGAGAGCATCTGCTCCTTGTAAGACCAGGGGCCGGGGTTAAGTGAAATTCTTTTGCCGCCAACCGTGAAGCCCCAGTCCGGCAGGACAAATGCGAGGAACTTCCCGCATGGAAAGAGGAGGAGCTGCGCAACGGCAGATGTCAAGGTGATTTGGGGGAACCGCGAATTGAACAATGAATTGGTGAACTGCGAGATGATGGCCCAAATGTACCCGAGGAGGTGTGCGCGAATAGTTTCGCAGGGAATGTTGACGTCGTCCGTGGGAGCAGAAATGGCGCGCACCTCAGGGTACGGCGAGTAAAATTTGTTCACCGCCGTCTCAGTCTTGAGCTTGAGTTCCCACTCCTCAGTACTTTGTCCCTCCTCGGGACCTTCAACCAAAGCGGCGAGTTTCTTCCGCTGACTGGCAGAGAAGTTATAGTCGTACTCGTGAAACTGAAGCAACTTTTCGATAATGCCTCTGCACTCTTCGATGGTCAAAGTGTTGATCTTATCCATGACATACTCAATGTCGTCCAATGGTGCAATACCATCATCCCTATCACCAAGCTTCTCGGCCAAATTATGCACAATGGCCTCGACCTCGTGAACAGAGCCCGGGACATTGGATTTCTCGTTGGTAATACCCTTCTCCGAGGACGCATCCATCCCAATGGGGTCCTCAGTGTTCGATTGTCGCGAAGCCATGGCGTCTTCTTCCGCTGACGATGCGATAAACGCCAGACTTGTCCGGAAATATCAACGGCAACTGGTGGACGAACGGCGTGTGTGAAGTGGCTTGAGGTCAGACTTAAAGCGAGCGAGAGAAAAGAGAGAGCAGTGCAGCTAAGATGAACAAATTGTGCACCTCGCTTGCAGCTGCAGCCGGCCAGATTATCATGCGGTATCGCAATCGAGGTTGCAATTGGTACATTTTGCCGATGTTCCAGGCGAGTGAAACAGTAACCATGATGCAAGCTCCGGACGCCGTCACGCCACGAATTTCTCGTGCTTGCCATTGGTGGCCTACTTGCGTCTCGTGTCTGTAAATTCTTGTTTCACCTTCCTGATTGACGTTTTTGTGTATGATCAAACAGCCTCGAAATGGTGGCAAACGGTACGCTGGATGGCTGGATGTTTCATTCAGGATTCCAGGCTTCAATGCACCACTATTAGCTGCATGGCTGTATCCGACAGATTGCCTATCTGCGTATCGACGCGGAAGGAGACTTGCCGAAGGCCAGTCTCGACCACGAGCTTGCGGCAGAAAAGGGGTGTTAGATTCAGAGCCAGAGGCCTCGGCAAAAGGCGGCTATGCAGCTGCTGCGTATTTGCACGAAGGGGGAAATCGCGGGCGCAAGGGTAAACTTTGACCAGCAATCGTGGTTGGCAATCTTCACTAAAGGGAACACCGCCTTAGAAATCGCTCTGTGGGAACACTACATGATCACGAAGCAACCAGAGCATATACGACCATTCCGCCCTCGTTTGGCTATGGAGCATAGATTGCCAAACACTTTTTAGAGCAATGTTGACTTCCTTCTTCTTCAACGGTGATAGGCATCTATCTAGGACCTACGTTAGTCGAAGCCCCAGCTTGCCTGCGAAGATAAACCTGCAACGTATTTTTCCAAAAGTCCAATGGCGCCACATATATCGGAAGGCCTTCATCTCATTCATGGATTGGACTACGTGCCGAGGTGCCGAGCTGCAACATTGGAACTTTGTAAGGAATAGAAAAAGGAAGGTGGGCGCCAGGTGCGGCTGACCGTTGGGATCGGCAAGCGCGGCAGTAATTAGCGGCAACACTGTCGTATCGTGGATGATGGTTGCGCATAGTGTTTGGCGAGCGGAGCGGACGAGAACCCAAGACGTAGCTTCTATTGATAATAGTAGAATGTCTTTGGAACAGTGAGGTGCAAGGTGTGAATATCTACGTAGCGCTAGCTTCAATCAGGATTTTGTATTGTTTTTGTTCATCCTTGCCTCTCCACTTTGCTGAAGTGCGTCTCGTTGCCTCTAACCACTATCGCCACTGCTCATCACAATCAATGTAGTCCATGGATATGCGACCATGATGATTTGCAGCCCTTGGGTAAATAGTACTAGCTAAATGCCCTCCTGTGCTCCTTTTCCTTTCAATTGCTCGCCGTTTTGCTCTCAGGCCTAGGCATTGACCAGCGCCGGATGCGATTCCTTCATTTAGCGAGGTCCTCTACGGTATCATTCTGGGTACTTTAGCGGGTCTTGGTTGAGATGTTGTCAAGGGCAATCCATAAAGGGCTGGAGGTTCGGCACGGCGCTAAAATCGGCCATTCAGAGAGGAGCATAAAGGGATTGTTGGCTGCCCGACCAACACACGTGCACCCCATTCGCGCCTTATCAAAGTCCCGGCTCAGAACGACGATGTTTCGTTCTCGACAGGGCCTAATATATTTCCCTACCCACATACAATTTTCGCCCGAATCACAGCGGAAGTGTCATCCTAAGTCCTAATCCTGGAATCCAGCCAGCCCAACCGAAAGCCTGTTGGTGGCAAGCCTGACCAAGGCAGGCAAGGGTTGACCAATGTGGCAAGTGCCTAGTGCCTGGTCACTCGTGCTGATGTGCTCCACGACGGTTTACTACCTATCTCCATGCTCGACCTTGATGACTTGCTTTTCTGACGCCTTATAAGCAGTCTAGGAGCCTCCTGAGAGTGGGAGTTCGACGGTCCAGATTAGCAAGTCGGAGCTTGAGGTCGGTAACACACACGCGCATACACACAAGACTGTACCGAAGCGATTTTATATTTCGTGACTTATTCAATGCGTCTCAGAAATGACATACGGAAGTGCTTTGCAGCATTTCTCCATACTGCCACGCCAAATCGGAAGCTCGCCACTCGCACCTAGTAGCACGTCCATTGACGACAACATCCTCACAACTAGGCCCACTCAGTTGGGACACCGTCTCTCGCCCAGACCTTTTCCGCTTCGCTTCTGTGAGGAGGGGGTGCGATACCATTGAACCTCCAAAAATCACGCGGTGTGTCGCTTACGCTGATTTCCCAATCATATCCTTTATCTGCTATAAATGGCTGTAGTGCTGTGTTGATCTTCTCATTAAAGCGAGTTGGAAAGTTGTCCACACCCTCGTGTCGATGGACTGCCATGTGTTGAACAACAAGGCGCACAAAGGGCTTTTTATCCCTAGCCTCAGCGGCGACGAATATGTTGCTTCCAGGGAGAGGTATGAATTGTACGACGACATAGAAGCCAGGCAAGCCGCCGTCGGTATACAGCCGTGTGATAGCTTTCGCCAGCTGATCACAGACTTGCTGAGATTCGAAAATGCCGGCCGTGTGGTAAATGTTCCAGAGAGGCATGTTGAAGGGTACTGAACGGAAAGCTGGTCAAAGACTGCTGCTCAAAGCATAGCATACGATGCGAATGCCGAACCGAGGTCTTTTATACTAAGAATCGTCACGTCATCGTCTTAGTCCACGAACTAGATTGATGGTGATCCTCCACACAATGCCGTGCGGCACTTTCGGAATGTTTGATACATTGCCTAGAGTTGATCAACGTTACTGATTTGTGGATTACCTGACAGAATGCAGCATGGGCGTCGTCTTTGTGGGTATTTTCGCCATTAGGGCGGGCGCTGCCGCTAGATCTGGGGTTACATGTACCCGAGCCGTGGTTGATTACTCATACTTCGTCAACATCCCACTCGTGTATTCCAATGGACCCGGCAATTTTTGATGCGATATAATCATGATTACTATACAGTAGTGTACTTGCATAGGACCATGACCCTGTATGTCATTCGTCAGCGCTGAGCTGTTCCGTAATCTGTGACTGCACAAGGCTTGCAATATCGACTGGTCATGTCACTTACCGGCCGTGTATACCGAGGAGTTTGTTAAGACGATGCGTTGAGTGGCGCTTTTGAGTCATTTGTTTCATTTCTCTTGGTTCTTACATACATACCTGGAAAGGGAGCTAGCCCGCGGTCGACATTTCGTGAGAGTTCTCGACCATGATGCTACTTCTGTAAAATCTCTCATCGTCCAGATGGAGAAGACAAGAGGCTGGCAGACGTTCGTTGTGTTCGGCCCCGGACCCATCGTGAACGAGGCGAAACGCACCATACGGCATCACAAGCTCGCAGGTTCTAGGGAGCAGCTTAAATTACTGCCCCCAAGATTCCAAGCTGAAGGACTGCATGGAAAAAGTTTACACAGTGCCCGTGGAGAAGATAAAGTATCTTGGCAGCCTGGGTCAGTTTGACCGAAACATTCTATGCTCGCCCACATGCCCTCACCGCTCACCCCAAGGTCCACAGTTCGACGCCTCCGTCCTTGTATTTGACCGATTCCGGGAAGGCGATCAATTGGAGTATATTAACGAAGCGAGCGTTCGCAAAGAGCGCAAAGCGGTCGCCAATTGCTGCATGAACCTTAAGAAATGAGAAATGCATCGGCATAATGAGATGTGATGTAGTGAGAGAGATGTGACAGATTTTGTAGAACATTGATTGCGTACATGTATGTGCGTGGAGATGAGTTGGAAGCATTTCGGTTTAGTGGTACACAATTTATTCCGCCTGTTGGTTCAATGAAATGGTTTGGGAATTGCCTGAGTGTTCCTTCGAATGTAGTCAGTAAGTTATGTGACTGGAGTGCGAGATACGCCGTCAGTACACCCGGTGGCATAGCGGTGATAGCTCGCTTTTTGCTTTGAAGCACGGATCTCTGGTTTGATTTCATCGTTAATGCCACAATGTCCGGAATTATGGCAATACTCGTACAATACACGCTGTCCGGAACCCCACTTCTGCCCGCAAAAATCTGGAGCCTCGTCCCAGCGGGCTTCTCCCTACAGTAACCGCTCCGACCATTATTCCGTGCTACCCTACCGACCTCTTACAGCGGGCCTCTCCCGCGACCCTTAGCCTTCGTGGTGATGAAACCAAAGACAAGGTTCCTACAAGGCCCATCACACCTCAATTACACGACAGCACCATGATACCATGGAATACCTGAGCCTTTACGTGTTTATCGCTTAACCACTCTTTGCTTATCGAGTATAGCGTCTCGAAAATGGCGCGATGGGAAAGCTTCACCAACAACCATCCGAGGATCGCACAAGCCCTTCCGCATGTGCGCAGATACCTTCCACCCTTGAACTTTATCACTATTCACTATGCCTACTTCATCATCGTGTGCCTCGTCGCCTCCGTCATTTTCTGGGGTTCCTCGGATCCTGGCTCCAGTGTTAGCTATACCGATAGTCTATTCCTCGTCGTGTCGGCTATGACGGAGGCGGGATTGAACACGGTGAATCTGAGCATGATAACAACCTGGCAACAGATCATGCTCTTTTTCCTCATATTGCTGGGAAGTTCCATCTGGGTCTCTATCTGGACTGTATTGGCCCGGAAACACTTCTTCGAGAAGCGTTTCGACGATATTGTGCGCGCGCAACGTGCTCGCAGGCTCAACCGGCGTTCCAGTTCCGTGTCGTCAAGTTTTCCCAAGCTGCGGCACGCTACCTCATTCCGCAAAGCCCAGACCGTTCCAGTACCCGACACTGCTTTGCCTGCGACAGGAAGTAGGGGCTCACATGGCGAACGCGCGCCTCCAACTCCGGATAAGCACAGGCCAACGACTGACGAAGCGTGGCCCAGAACAAGGCGAGCTTTGTCATTGTCCGACGGGAATCCTGGTGAAGCTTCAAGTATGCACAATGCATTGATCACAAGTGATGCACACCCGGAAGTGCCGCCGATGGAGTTACCCCTGGAGCGGATCGGTTCTAACGGACATATTGCTTTCGTCGATCGGCCGCATCCGAACACCGCAACCCAGGATGCATCGTCGACGGGTATTTTCAACATGCGTCAGAATATAACCGCACGAAAGAATGGAGCTGGAAAGGCACCAGTGGACCAGGAGAAATTCGAACTTGACATGCATCACTTCCTCCACAACCGGGCATCCGGCCGCAACGGCCAGTTTCAGGAGCTGACCAGCGAGGAGCGCGAGCACCTGGGTGGTTGCGAGTATCGCGCCCTCCTCATCCTCGCCTACGCAGTGCCGTTGTACTTCTTCCTCTGGCAATTGCTGGGATGTCTCGCTCTTGGGGCCTGGATCAATAACAACATGCCAGAAACAGCAAGAGCAAACGGCATTAATCCATGGTGGCTTGGCATCTTTAACGGCGTCTCAGCGTTCAATAACTCGGGCATGTCGCTCCTCGATGCCAACATGGTTCCTTTTCAGAACGCGTACTTCGTCCTCATCACTATGGGTCTCATGATTCTTGCTGGTAATACGGCTTATCCTCTTTTCCTACGCCTCATAACATGGTCAGTTCTGAAGCTGCTAAAAATTACTACACCTGAACAGGCTTACTGTGAGTTCAAGGCTACGCTTGAATTCATCCTGAAGTATCCTCGCCGGGTGTACACAAATCTGTTTCCTTCCCGTCCTACCTGGTGGCTCCTCTTCATGCTTGTCTTACTCAACTCCGTGGACTGGGTAGCCTTTGAGCTTCTAAATCTCGGAAATCCCGTCATTGAACGCATTCCTAAAGGTCCTCGCGTCCTAGACGGCCTGTTCCAAGCCCTCGGTGAGACTCTTCCATAACTTCGGAGCCGCCATCAAACTGACAGCCTGTTGCCAGCCGTCCGGAGTGGTGGATTTTATATCGTGCCTATCTCCCAACTCTACATCGGTCTTCAGGTCTTATACGTCATCATGATGTACATCTCCGTGTATCCCGTGGTCATAACTATGCGCCATTCCAATGTCTACGAAGAGCGCTCGCTCGGCATCTATCGAAACGACGAGCCTGTTCAATCCGACTCTGACCCAGAGGTTGCTGCGCCACTCCTCTCCAACAATGCCTCCAGGTTCCACGGGCAAGCTGCCACGGACCCGAGCCAGGGCTCTGTTTCTCCGATGACACCGACCATGGCCAGGCCTCAAACTCTCATCCGCCGTCTTAGCCGCTCTGACGCTGCGGCCGATATTGGGCGCGCCCTGCAGCACACTTTTACGACGTGGCAAGGTGTCGGCGCTCAACCCTTAAAGCCTGGTGAAAAACGGGATCCTTTTCCGGGGTTCCTTGGAGGTTCACTTAACAGCGCTGGCCCTGACAGCCGCATCAGCTTCATCAGCCAGCAGGTCCACGGGCAACTAGCTCACGATATCTGGTGGCTAGTATTGGCGGTCCTTGTGATTACTACGATCGAGACATCGAATTTCCTGAGCGACCCTGTGGCGTTTTCCGTATTTAACATCATTTTTGAGGTCGTGTCTGCCTACGGCACTGTGGGAATCTCCGTGGGTATACCGACGGCTGATTTTAGCTTTTGCGGGGCGTGGCATACCGCAAGCAAGCTCGTTCTGTGCCTCGTTATGCTCCGTGGCCGACACCGTGGGCTACCTGTTGCTTTGGACCGTGCCGTGCGCTTGCCCGGGGAGCAGCTTCATCGTGATGAGGAGGAGGATCATCGCATCAGAAGAACCATGACGAGCCGAAGGTTGAGTTTAGACGCCTCATAGGTGGCGTTGGATAGGCGGATAACCAGTATTTGCGGTATTGTCTGGACCCCTAACTTTTCTAGATCCGAATTTCTTTACACTGGGGAACGGGAACCTGGCTCTTTTTTCTCCTATACGTGGCTGACCTTCGTCATGCGTGGACGTGAGCATCGACAGAGCCTCATCGCTGTCTCCAGGACCCTAATGGGGGTCAATGTTAAGCTGCGAAAAAATACCCACCCGGAATGACTTGCACTTACTCTACAGCACTAGTGCTCGGGCATTGTAATTATAGCAGTATCTTTAAAATTACTACTAATAGTAAGTATGAATTCGGCTTATTTAAATCCCCAATGAATTTTCCACCCACCTCCGCCTCTTATTTTCGTTGCATTAAAGCCGTACTTATTAGTGCATGTAATGTTTTCTTGATATGGCTCCCCCAGTTGTCCACGCTTTGTACCACCGGTCAAAGTCGTCGGGTCATATACGATAATTCCGCTTGCCGGAATATCGCAACAGCTTGTCCCGCCAACAAAATCCTCGTAAAATCCTAAATCATACGGCTTAAGACCATAATAAGTAGCACGAGGGAGAGTCCAACTTCCAATCTCAATCTCTTTGTTACTTGTCGTGTCAACGACAAATCCGGTCCATGTATTACATTCAAACCAGTCTCCCGTAAGAGGGTTAGGACAATTCCCTTGTTTTCGAACGGTGAGATTATAAACCTTCCAGTAGTCTCCTTCGTACTCTACTCCACAGCTCACCCCGGTAGTAGGGTCGTCACTATCGGCACCGGGCGCGCAGTTAGGATGAGTCGAATTTGTATAAAGTGTAAACGAGGAGAAGACTGCTCGAATCTTGGTAGTTCCGTTTACGTCTGGTCGAGGTTGAAGGCCTATATAGCCCGTAGCAGGAAGAGTGACTTCGGCACATGGATCGGCGACCATACTGAACATAGTTGCGAAATAAAATTGTCTTATATGCGCCGCATTGTAAATGCTGATGGGAAAGGTTACGTCGTCGAGTCCCGTTCCTCGTACACCAGAAAAAGACCATTTATAAAGACCGAGGTAGTACGCCTGACAACTCGCGGCGAGATAGAAGATAACGATAATCAGTTTCATTTTCGAGCTAAAAAGCATTGATTGTATTACGAAGGGAGTTTAGTTGAAAATCACGTTAAATGAGAGAGCAGATGTTCGCCTTTTATGTATTTCGTTTAGGCTTAGATTGCAGTCCCTAGTGGCGACCGCCATTTGCCCAATTATTGATAAAGGTCATAGAGGAAGAGAGCGCACGAACAGTAGCTTTACTACAGTCACTATAAGGTTCTAGATTTTATTTAAAGTAATACAGTATCTCGGCATATCTTCTGTATCTAGATAGGTATAGTACGTATTAGCGGACTTTAATTATAGCAGTACCAGAGGAATTTATTATATTATACACTAAGTTTAACTTTAAAGTAATAATATATTGTCTCCGTTTATAGTATAAACTGCTAAGTCTATATCTACAATGTAAACGGAAATTTTCAATATCTCAAGTCTATTAACTTTGGCTCTGAGCCTAACTTTCGAGACTGACATACAATATCAGGCTGAGGAAATCCCCCGAGCCCCAGAAGAAGTTTTGGAGTCGGATATCTTTTACAGCACTGCACTGTAAAGTTTGTGTCAATGATTCGAAGGTCGGCTATGGTGTGGTCTTATGCTCCGTCCTGCACATACTCTGCCTGAATTAGGTCACGATGAAATGCTCCGAACGCCAGTTGTGGCTTGAAAAAGAACCTAGAGTAACAGCGGACCACTGGAGTACCCCTTGCGCCCTAAGGGGGACTGCGACTGGTAGCACTATGGCGTAGTACTGTACTGCAATTTTTGTACGGTGCTTAGACTATTGTAAAAGCTAGCACTATAAAGCCCACAATGATAATGTCCTGACAGTCTGACTATGCTCAAGAGAGCTGCATTACCCCTATGTATGGTAGCCACTGTGAGTCTTCACTGCCTCCATATAACAACGCTGGGCAAGGGGCGTTTTAGTGCGCTCGCTGCTCTGTGGTCGAGACGGCCCTGCTCTGACGTCTAACAAGTTATCGTGGACACTGGAGCCTTTTTGTGCGGCCAATTTGAGGTGGTGTGCAATGGGGTTAACTAATTCGGCTGCTCAAACATTCTGCCGCATGGAGCCGTCCTTGCCGTAAGCCGTGCAAAGAGATTGCCCCAAATGCTGCCTTTAAGGAGATTGCAGTGTGTACTGTGAGGCTTCTATGATACAAACCAAGTTACGTACAGCGCTGCGATTAGTAGCCTGTCACGAGCTACTTTGAAAGGGAAAAGTACCACGGGAGCGCCCCCACATCCCTCACAAATGCAGTGCTTTGTTTGCGAGCTAACTCGTGGCTGATCTTCCTTCCTGTTCTCAGCGTTGTCGGTTGCGATAAACGACACGGCCATAACCTTCACCAGCTCGGCACCACAGTCCTTACTCAATTAGCCGAGATCACGCTTTTGAAAGCCTCTGGCGAAGGCTTGTGATTAGATTAACAGCCATGTGATGAGTTATACTGCGTGGGCCATTAGCAGTTAACTTCGCAATCGACTTCACGCTGTTGCACGGCGCACTAGAGGCAGACCCAACCAGCCCGATCGCACGCTGTAACCGAAAATACTCCTTGTTGCCATGATTGGCTCTGTTGCGCCTGGTCCGGGCTGGTAGACACAATGCGTTAGTGCTGATACTACAGAAACAAGGAGCTGCCACATTGTGGCACTGGTGTACTCGTGCATGCAAAGTGACAAAGGTCCTCGAGGCAGCCGCGCAAAAGCGAGGGATTTTGAGAAGACTCGGTTGAGCATGCTCGGCCTCATCACGTCTCGGCCAACGGGGCTAGTTTGGCGGGCCAAGGCGGTGTACGCGCGGCGACTGCGCTACTTTCTATACAACATTCATTCTACCTTCTGAGGCCGCCCTGAACAATTCCTGTGATCGTGTTAGCGGAGCACTAAATCTCTACATAGTCACTACACGGACTAATCACGTTTATGCTAACATCGTTTTGACTTTACCGTGTAGGAACGATTAAACATATTAATAGCCCGATTTAACAGCCCTTGTTGTAGCTAAGACCAAGACGAATCCCCCCAACCCCCGGGCTTTCCCCCTCCTGCTCTTTTGTAGTCTTCAGGAGCTTGAACCACACAGCCAAGAAATGGGTTCGGCTTAAGGCGGTTCGCAGTGCGTCACTTTTTGAATGTTACCCGAAGCTTAGGTGATGCTCGCCATGCTCCAGGTAGAGGGAGGCTTTCTTGCCTACATCCCAATGCCCAGTTCTCCCAACCCCTCTACTGCCGTCCACGCCATCGACACGCACAGCTGTGCCAAATCTTGTCACATACCAACATTTTGTGGTTTGTGGCATAGCCCCTAGCAATTCGGTGAAGTGACCCACGGACCAAGAAGTTGACTCTGCAGGGTTTTCCCGCCAGGCCGTCCTCCGGGACCTGTTCCTCTTCCCGTCGACTATGGCACCAGCGACTGCTGGCGGCCGACCAAAAGACCCTCTGCGAGGACCTCGTGGGAGAATCCAATGATGATGACGCTACCAGACGCGCAGCTTAGCGCGGTAAAGAATCTGGATTTCGCAGAATCGAAAGGTCGATAGTCGATAGTCTTTCGGCAGCCAGGAGGAGGGAAAATCTATTCCATACGACCCAGCAACTATCCGCGCTGATAAGTAGAAGGCAGTCGCCCGCAGATACACCGCCGCCTGAAGCCTCGGCAGAAAACCTCCCTGGGATCGGCCCTATGGCGACGGAACGATGATTGATCAACATCGTCTATGATATTAGGAATAGATGGTTTGTGGATGATATGGTGAAAGTGGTAGACGTCGCTCACATACTTTCTCAACAGGACGCGAGCCTCCTCACGCTGGGGCATCCAAACACCTTTGACGAGGCCCGGGTGCTCCATGCGCCGAATGCGCTGCCTATTGGACAAGTAGAGTCATTAGCGGTTGAGGCAGGGCCAATTGACAATACTGACGATGAAGGCGACGAAGATCTGACCGATTAGACACTTGATATCACGGTATCGTAGTTCCAAAGCCTTCATCTCCAACCAGCCTTCACTCGTCGACGCATCGCATTGGACACCGATAGGCAACAATATCAGGATGAGACTCACCCCGAGTACAAGAGATGCGTGTACAAACTGCCTCCCCGGAAGGATAGCCACCCATGCCTGCATATTCAGGCACCGAATGCCGTGAAATATTTTGTGATCTAATTTTCCATGCCTAAAGAGTCTTTGCCTGTCGCAAGAGCAGCGCCAGCCTGGTTTGCCACGGTCGCGTGACTACCACTATCAATCGTGTACGTGAGCTATTCGCGTGCATAGTCCACATAACAATTATTCAGGAGTTACCTTTGCTTGAAGAAGGACGAATAGATCGTCTACCAGAACCTGCAAATAAAGGTTGATCGTGTCAGTTCGACGCCACTGTGTTCCTAGCGGTCCTTTGATGCAGCCATATGATTCAGCACTAGACGATGCGTCTCTTGATCTGATGCTATTTTGCTCAATGCAGCGCAGGTCCTGAATTCACTAGTTGACAGAAGTCCTTTTTGCCCGGCACAAGCTATCTACAGCTCTACTAGTCTAGGAACCTGGGGAGGAATGCAAAAATGGAGACGGTAATGTAAGTATTTCCTCAAAAAGCCAAGGCTCCCATAGCCACAGATGAGATGGAATCCGTACAAGCCATTGGGCGCCACTGTCGTCGAATTTGTGATTCAATTGAATCCCTATCCCTTTTTCTTGCCGCTGCCTACTACAATGCTAGGGGAAATGACGGCGTTCGCAGCTTTGCGAGTGAAAATATGTTCAGGAGCAGTTCGACGAGTTCATATTTTCTGTATTGGAACACAAACATCAGCTCACTCCTACACCTCAGTACTATTCTCGTCCTTCACACTCTCAGGCTGTTGCCCAACTTGCCCACGATTCTGCTCGTAGACCATGAAACAAACGTAATACTCTCCCGGACCGCCGTACTTTGAGTCGTCTTGGATAAGCTCCCTTTCAACTCGGAATCCAAGCCTCTTATACAACCCCACTCCAGCTTTCATAGAGAGAATAAAGATATCCAAACCTAGCCTTTCTGCTTCCCTCATGCCGCTTTGAACCAATGCTGTTCCTATACCTTTTCCTTTATTATCCGGATGGACAGCCAGATAGTCTAGACCTGTTAGTCGTTAGCAGAGCCGTTTCTCCTTAACAATCTCCAAGATCTTCTCTTACGCATATAAGGCTTCCTAGCTAGAATCTCATCCGTAATCTTATGGATTGGCTCGTACAGAACGTCCCCTTCGCAATTTTCATCCCAGACAGCAGTTTCAGCAACTCTCCGAATCTCAGCCTCTACAGCAGGGTCGACAGCTGGGACTAACGCCTCAGGCCAAGCCGGTGCCCCGGCTGCATCAGTCGCGTGTGACGGAGGTAGGTACCAGCGAGCAGAACCCACAAGGCGGTTTGTTGCAGGGTCTACCGCTTTCTGATGCCGCTTGGTCGTTCGATCGGTTAGTAGCGTACGTGGCATGCGTTTCGCCACTTGCGATATGTGGTAGTCGAGGGTCCTGTGGCGCCATGCCAAGGTCCAATGGGGATCCTCCCACCAGGCGGGGATATTGTTGCGGCAGAGAGCATCGCTGTCGGCGATAGTACACGCAGAGATGATGTATCTCGCCATCTTGTAGAATTCTCACAAAAGAATGGTGTCAAGCTGCAGTAGCTTTGTGGAGGACCAACTAAAGTGAACCTCCAACGCCACAAGCATCCATCTGGTTGTGTATGTGCAGTTGAGGATATCTGGCCCTTGTGAAGGCGGACTGAGGGTGCGGGGTTACAACGACTCGGAGCGCGTGGGGGCGGCGTATAATCTTATGACCCGTATCGAGTAGCTTCCGAAAATGGCTCTGAGGAACTTTCGGTTGGAGTAATATTACATGTGATCCTTGTTCTTGATAAGCCGAGAAATACCTCGTTCTCTCACTCGTACACCCGGCCTGAAGCGCTCTTCCTGCTGCCTGGGTCATCCTTGGTACTACTCGTACAGAGTTAGACGCTTTACTGCGTGAGACTACGAATAGAGGCCGTATCGGCCTCGAGACTTGGCGCATTCGGCCTCGTCTCAGACGAACGGGCTTACAGCCAGCAACCCGAGGTAACGTGCAGCCAACAGCCACAAGTGAAAACTGAAGCCCAGTGGCCCAAGTCAGAGAAAATTGCGGCTCAATTATGACGGCACAACGAAAAGATTGACCCAGAGCAGTGGCAAAATATATTTGTCACAACAGCGGACGCAGTGGTCGAGACGTAGGACAAAGTCTATATCTCTATGCTGAACGGCAAGCCACCGGCTTTCTTGACAAGTGATGCACTGCTGCTGGTGCGTGTTTGTAAAGGATGTTCTTGTAAGGCCATTATTAAACAATAGAATGGTGACACGGTACCTGTTTGCCGTGTCGCAAACCCTCCCTGGCGCGTAGTGGCACCTAATGAGCCAATATTATGACGCTAATAAATCACGAAGAGAACGAAATATCGTTATGTTGGAAAGCAGAGTTCGCCCTACTTTCAGCAACTTCGCCCTCCATCGGCCGAATTCGTTCGGGTCTTGGCCAGCTCCGTCATGCTCTCAGACTCAAACGTCCTGGAACTCCTTGCGGGCGACTTGAACTGGCTCCTCCGGCGCTGATGACTGCTGCCGCTTATTTCCCCTGCACTCTTGGTTCCGACGATGTCTGAAACACCTGGTCTCTGGCCTCTCTTCAAGTCATGGAATAGAGTTTTGCACGCATTCCAAGATGTGACAGCGTAGATGACTGCATTCCAGAAGCCTTGCAGAGGCAGAACAAATGCGCTCATAAACTGGAGTGTAACTGAAGTGTCCTTTTTATGAACAACTGAGTAGACTCGATTCGCACTTGAGGGGATCCAGGTAATGAGAATGGCTGTGAAGAATAGGATTGCGCACTTGGTATAGGACCATGCCGCATTGTTCAGCTCATGGTTGCGTCGTCGAGCAGATTTGGCAGGTCGATGTGGCGCGGCTTGTGCCGCCGTCGTCTGCTGGATAGCTCTGCCTTGAACAGGGAGTTCAATGTCGTCACCAGGGGCATTATAGTTGTCGGCAGAGATGTGGACAGAGTAGGCGCCATTGCCGCCTCTTGAGATTTGCGCAGAGGAAGGGTCGCCTCTTGGCATAGGGCCGAGATGGATTCCGGACTCGCCAGCGGACTGACTAGTTACGGTGACCTCGGTTCGCTTTATTGTTGCCAGTGATTCGCCGTTCACAGACAGAGGGTCTGGATCCGACGAATGAAAATTGTAAAGTTGCTTTCGTTTCTCGTAAATTGTGCGGCCCGCTCGAATGTAAATGAAAAAGGTGACGAGGATTACAGCCCTGCGTACATGTAGAGTTAGAATCCACAAGGTTGGGACGGATGGGAATCAGGAAACTCACCAAACCGGACCATAAAATGTAGCAATGCGGAGGACATCATAATCGGTAGAGACCCAGCACCACAACGTCGCATTTCCATAAATGCGTTCCCCCTGGCTGTTCCTCACAAATATATACGTGAAGGCGGGGATGAAGGGAAGGCCGTAACAGCCAAGCAAATACCACAGCTCCATCCTGCGCAAGCGCGCTGCGTCGAACTTGTAGTAGAAGGTGAGGTAGACGTTAATTGCCATGGCCAGTGTCCAGAAGGCATCCGCGGGAATAAAGCTGATGACTGTCAGTCTTGTAGATGAGCCACCTTGAAATTTGATACGACGAACAGTTGGAACAAAAAGGCCTGGAACTGGCAGCCAAATGAGTCTAATTGGTTGAGATAGCCACGAGACATCAGCGTGCCGACGTTAGCAAACATGTTGCCGAATGAAGCGAAGAACACAAGCCGGTTGATTGGTTTGTGAAAGGCATTCGACATGCAAAAGGTGGTGATGGTGAAAATGCAACCCAAAAGCGACAGCACCGAGCACACGCGCTCGATGACACTAATCGCATCGAGTTGGCCGTCGCTGAGTTGACCCATGATTGTTGTATTGCCAAATGAGCCGGCGACGTTGGCTGCTCAAGGTGCACGAGTAGAGCCGTCTGCAAGACGAGGAATGGGAGGTTGGAATGGAAGTACCCACGACGCGGCTGACTTCATCTCTTGTTCCAAGTTCACTTGATCTCGGGAGACGTAGAAGTAGGCGGCGCGAAGGGTTTGTATTCCGCTGTTGAAAGAATTTTAGGAACAGCCTTGGTGCTTTCAAGTCTGCAAATGGGGGCGACGAACATAATGGGAAAGAATCAATACGCAGCCACCTCCCCACAATGGTCAAAGGGGCGATTCCGTAACGGACTAGCCAGCGCGAAAACGTGAAGTCAGGTCGATGAGCGGACAGGTCCGTCGCCGACGGGTTCGCTGATCATGGCCCAAGCTTTAGGATTGGTGGATCGACTTGAGTCGATCTGGGCTAAGTCGGCGGAGACGAGGAGAATTGGGGCATGAAAGATCGTTAGTTCGGCCTTTAAGTCGGATGAACAAAAAAGGATAGAAGCAGAAGCGATAACCCCCAGATCAATGAGCATGGGCCTCGGGCCGCGAGGAATGAATTTGCTCGTCAAATCCAAGCCCATACTCTCGAGGGTCAATTTGCAGCCTTGTACGGCCTGTCTGGCAAGGTCAAAGCGGGAGACTAATTCTACGAGTAGTGTGGAATATCAGCGAGGAGAATGTGCCGGCAGCGCCAGTACGAGCAAATAACTGTGGCGCGCAGAGCTTGTCGACTTGCGGACCGGCACGACAACTTCCGGTTTTGATTGTGGGACGTGCGCGAGCAGCGCCGAAAAGCACCGACGTTCGAGTCAGTCCGCGTCCGCTGAAGATCAACCCTGAAACCGACAGTACCCCCGAAAGCTTTCACACCCTTGACCTCCGTCTCAATCTGTTGATGACATTTAAGATTGTTATGACACATTCTTGGCTACGAATTCTCTACCAGAGCGGATGGCTTCTGACAGCCCCTTGTGTCCATTGATTGCTTGCGAGTAATTTGGGCGTTGCACCTTGACGTCCGATCTCTACAGAGCATCGTGTCGAGCTGCGAATCATTTCGACGACGGCCAGCCTTGACGCTACTGAGCATCAAAAATGTCTGCTCTTGAGGAGGGTGCGTAAAAATACCACGAACGTTTCCGCCCTCTCCCAGCTGAATTGCGCTGTTTCGTCACGTCAACATCCAACAGCGGGCGCTCCGGCAACCAATTCATGTGTGATCGCGCTCCCGAAAGGAAAAAACGCCCCTGGGCCTTACTGAGGCTATGTTCGTACCTGACATCGTCGCTGCGGCTAGTGTTTAACAGGTAACACTTACCAGGATCGTGGTGAGCTCCTGACTAGTCGACCTCATAGCATCTCCGTCCCAAGCGAGATTTTGGCAACCATTATCAAAACGCTTTCTGTGTGTCGAGCAGCATCCAGGCACGGCGGATTGATTTCTTACCGTATTTCGGTAGACAAAACGTCGGACAAAGGAGTCTACTCTGCGTCGTAAACACTCTGTCGCGTACAAGTAAGATCTTCAGTATGGCTGGTTTCCAATTCAGTTACCAACCAGGGATGATGCCTCAACATTGCCCCGCTTGGTGGCGGCCGGGGGGCGGCCACCCTCCAGCTTCCCAGTATTAGTGGCCACTGCCAGTCGCATCACCTCGTACTAGTCGTTCGTCCGTGTAGCCACGTGGATTCCGCGCTTTGTGGGTTTTTGGCAATCTTCTTCAAGCCTTGGGCCAGGGTAAGTCGACCGTTCGCAATGCCAATTAGAGCAGAAGGTGCCACAGCCAAAGATTGCGTGCCGTCTGGTCATTCCAGCACCCAGCGGCAGAGGCGCATCTCTCACTGAGCCCACAAGCGCGCCGAAAAAAAAATAATGTTCGACCCGCAATGCCCCAAAGGACGTCGATGCCATACTCTGGAACACAAATGTCACGGGCCTTGCGATTCACGCTCAAGACAAAGCTTGCCGAAGTTCCAGACAAGGTCAAGTGTCTCGGGGCGAAGAGACAAATTGCGTGCACTTCCCGGCCATGACCTTCAAATATTGAAAGCGGGTCGAGACCTAGCTATTAACAGCTAGTAGCCAAGTTCACGTACAGATATCCAAATGAATTTTAGTCACATCCAAAGGCGTGTGGTAGTTCACGCGCGATAAATCTCATGCATAGACCTTTTACTTTTAGGTACACGTCATGCTATAGAAACTACCACCAGTATCCAAAACCAAAGAAAGGGACTGGAGGGAGAAGAGAAACGAGAAAAGAGAGGGCAGTAAAAGACAGAACGACTACCGTATATTGAGGAACTTGCCGCCATCTGTTATTCAAGCACTGAAGCATCTCTATGCTCTTCTACCCAGCAGCTCACAACTGTATTATGCGCTGCTCTCATCTGTGTCGTAGCTGACTGGTATCAAGGTTCCGAAAGCTCATCCTGTGCATGAGAACGATCAGGTGAACTGCCTATCGCTCTTCAAGCTTTTCCAATTTGAGTAGGATGAAGCTCGGAATTCACAAAGCCCACAGACATCATAAAACGTCGTCACTTCCACTACTATTCGTATATCTTGGTCGGCACCTGTGAATCCAATTTGGGAGCTACCGAGGATCAAGTCACAGTGGCATTTGTCTACCCATCATCATGTGACTGCTGTTTGGCCAGCCAAAAGGGTACAGAGGTACGGGTGCTCGACCTCGAGAGCCCGAAGTACTGTGCCACCCTGTGGCGTGTGGTCGTTTTGACGATCTTTGGCTCGCAGTCGAGGCCGAACGACGCAGAACTTCTTCTAAGAGAAAAAAGAAATGCTACCTCAAGGTTTAATGGCCTACGTATTAAGTGAATTTGGTGCAACATACCGTCTGCGTTTCACATCGGGTGAATTGGTGTACCGTTTCATTCGCTTTGGCTGCTAGCGAACAAGAACAGGTCCCACTTTCACAACTGCCGTATGCGAACGCAATTGCAACCCCTCTCATCACCAACGGCTTTCTTATGAGAGTTAGAGCAAGATCGCAAATGCCGCGCCAGCTACCATGTTCGTAAATTAACTCTCCAAGGTTCCCCTGTCCCGTGATCACTCCATGCTGACCTTCTTTCTTCGGCCACGTCTATCAGGGAACAGACGTCTGAGAAGTCATAGATATGCCGGTACTCCACCTTCGTTATCACCATAGCTACAACTTTTTCTGCAAAGAAGGCAACTCAATGATTATCAAAACTTTGGATATTGGCAGAGAGGTCGTCCCGTCATTTGCACTCTCTGTAGCTTTCACATGCTCGCCGCCGCATCTTAAATAGCCTTTTACCGCCGCTTTGGACATATTTGCTTGCGCTTTCGGTAGCACAGACGCCAAAATATTGCGAAATCCACACATTACCTGTTGACAGTAAGTCCTGTTCTGATGTCATCTTCACTTTTGGTTAACGATTGAGCTTGATATTATGTTCTGATCAAAATTGACTTGTACTTTGCTTCCGCACTAGAACAGACTCAAGCAGCCATGATTTTCGGTCTTCTTCCAATCCTTAGCGCTATCGCAGCAGCGTTTCCTCTGAATCAGGAAATGTTCACGAAGCAGGCACTTAAAGGCGTCCCCATCGGCTGGGAACTGACAGCCGCCGCTCCTGCCAACCTTACGATTAATATGCACATTGTCATGAAAGAGAGAAACCTAGACAAACTGCAGCAGCGCCTCTTGGAGATCAGCGACCCTAGCCATGCTGATTATGGCAAGCACATGTCCAAAGCCGAAGTCGAAGCCATGACTGCCCCATCGGCATCTAGCGCCAATGCAGTGATGAGCTGGCTTGCCTCATACGGCGTTGAGTTTGGGGGGCCTTCGAGTGGCTTCATATCTGCTACAATGACCGTCGCCCAGGCCGAGACAATGCTCGGTGCCAAGTACGGCGTGTTTTATAACGCTGCTAGGAATCGCTTTACAGTACGCACAACCGAGTACAGTCTGCCTAGAAGTGTGCACGACGAGATCGCAATGGTGCAACCAACGACCATGTTTAGTGACATGAACATGTTCAACGACCGCGCAAAAAGTTCCCTTATGTTTTCGCACAAATCTACGCTCGAAGCCCGCCAAACGAGCTGTGACAATGGCATCACCCCATCATGCCTTCAAAACTTGTACAACATTGACTACACGCCTCAGAATGGGCAGACAACAATTGGCGTTACAGGGTATCTCGGACAAGTCGCCAGCCAGTCCGACTTGCAGTCCTTCCTTCAGCAATACACCAATATCTCATCGGACGCCGCCTTCAACGTTAAACTCGTGAATGGCGGATCAAATGATGGAGACGGCACTATTGAAGCCAACCTTGACACTCAGTCAGTCTATATCATTCTTATCATGTGTCCAACCGACAGCTCACATCTGAGGGAAATGTAGATATTCTATGGGTCTCACGTACCCAATTAATAACGACTTCTACGAGACCGGTGGCCAGCCTCCGTTTAAACCGGACGCAGGCACTCCGACGAACACAAACGAGCCGTACCTTGACTGGCTGAACTATATGAACGGTCTTGACCAGGTCCCTCAGACCGTGACCTCCTCGTATGGTGACAATGAACAGACTGTGCCCCGTGACTACGCTGACGCGGTGTGCAATCAATTCATGAAACTTGCCGCGCGTGGAGTCAGCATTTTAGTCAGCTCTGGAGATGGTGGTGTCGCAGGAGGCCAGTCAAGCCCGTGCAAGAGCAATGATGGATCAAACACTCGAAAGTTCTTGCCCACATGTGAGTCGAGCACAACTAGGGCTTGAAATCCGATTTCTTTTAGATGAAACTACTAACTTCGTCACTCTTACGATAGTCCCTGCTAGCTGTCCAAACGGCGTCACAGCGGTAGGTGGCACAGCGCAGATCAATCCTGAGGTAGCAGCAGGGCTCTCGTCTGGTGGATTCTCCGACTACTACTCTGCGCCACCGTACCAGTCGGCGCAGATACAGTCTTATTTGTCCACAATTGGCAATCAATATTCGGGCCTTTACAATCCCCAGGGTCGCGGAATCCCTGACGTAGCCGCGCAGGCCCAGAATTTCCAGGTCGTGCAAGGTGGATTCAGCACCTCTGTTGACGGAACAAGTTGCTCAGCGCCAGCCTTCGCATCGATTGTAGCACTTCTCAATGATTATCTTGTGGCACAAGGCCGACCCCCCCTGGGGTTCCTGAACCCATTCTTGTATGGAAAAGGCACAGCAGGTCTGAACGATATCACGCAAGGCTCAAACCCTGGGTGCAACACCGACGGGTTCTCTGCGAAGACTGGATGGGACCCTGTCACTGGCTTGGGAAGTCCGAATTTCGCTCTGCTGAAAGGTCTTGTCTAATGTGGCGCTGCAAATTATTGATCGATCTATGCCCTCCCTCGCTCGCTGAAGGTATTATTTATATCAGTCGAATTTGAAGTCCATATGAGAAGAACTCGCACTGAACATTAGAGACACCTCCAGCAATTTGTCTCATCTGGGAAATATTGATTGTTAGAAAGCTCAGACACTTTGTCGAAGTTACTCTACAATATAAAGTGGCGTACGAGTAAGCAGGCGAAAGCTGCGACGCAGTGACCATCCCAGATATCGTTGGTAATTTCTGGATGTCTGCCTTAGGGTTCATTGCGCGTCAAATTAGTGATAAAGATGTGTCGGATGGCTTCTTATTGGCTATCCTGCGACACGTTTACAGGGCGCCTTCTCTAGGAACTTGAGGCTTTCCAATCTTAAAGCCACACTCTGTTAATTGGTCTCGTTACTCGCAGCACAAATCATGTCACCCTCTGCACTACATTCAATTGAGAGGATAATTGACGCCAGCAATTCCTCACTGGCGCTGTCAGCTTCGTTGCGCCACTTTTAACCCCTCAGTTGGTCGCTTCGAGCCAACGAGAATACTCCGATGTCTGCATGCACTTACACATGCTTCACTCCGTGTAACAATGTGTAACAGTGCCATGCGGACAGTGCCTAATGCGATTTCAGGAAGGAATCCTACGTCTTGTCCTCTCTTAAATATCTCGGTTAGTTCGCTTCTTTCCGGCTCAGCCGCTTGTTCCTAGCATCCCCCTTGCTTTTCCGCCGAAGAAAGCACGTTACCCGGACTACGGTATTTGTTTCCGTATCTTATCTGGCGATCATGACTACCCACAAAGAAGGCCAGGAATATGATATACTCTTTGCTGGGGGAGGAGCTGCAGCATGTGTAACTGCTGGTCGCCTGGCCCAGGCAAGTCCTCATCTCCGCATACTAATCATCGAAGGTGGTAAGAACAATCTGCATGATCCCACTGTAACCAATCCAGCCGCGTTCCTGTCACATCTGGCTCCAGGCTCCCAGACCGCCTTGTTCTATCAGTCGAACAAAGAAGAAGCCCTCAACGGCCGAGAATCCATTGTGCCTAGCGGAGGCATTCTCGGCGGAGGATCATCAATTAACTTCATGATGTACACGCGAGGTGAGAAGCGCTATCGTGATGAGACTATCGCGACAACGTCTGACAATGTCAAAAGCTCAAGGTGTCGACTACGATTCCTGGAACACTGAAGGTTGGGATGCGGAAAGCCTAATTCCTTTCTCGAAAAGGCTTGAAACTTACCACCTCGACGAGCCATCCATCGATAAGAGTCTCCACGGTTACGAAGGTCCTATCCATGTTTCTTTCGGCACCTATGGGCCGAAAGCTCCACAAGATGATGTTCTTGCTGCCGCTAATTCTATAGGAGAGAAGGAAATTGTGGATCTCCAAGATTTCAAAGCCGTGGGAGGCTTTTCCCGATGGCTTCGGTACGTCGGACCAGATGGCAAGCGGCAGGACGCAGCTCATCGGTACATTCACCCATTGATGGCTTCGAGAAAATGCCCCAATCTTCATCTTCTCCTCGAGAGTAAGGTTCGTCGCGTAGTCTTCCATGATGCGCGTGCTATTGGTGTGGAGCATGAACCTTCAACCACGTCGCAGCCAGAGACCAGTTTGAGCCATGCCAGTAGTTTCATTATCAAAGCGAAGAAACTCGTCGTTATCTCAGCAGGTGCCCTCAGCACACCATCCATTCTTGAGCGGTCAGGAATTGGCAACGCAGAGCTACTTGGGAAGCTGCATATCCCAATTATATCAGATCTTCCCGGAGTCGGGGAGGAGTATCAAGACCACCAGCTGATGTTATACCCCTACAAGACGTCGTTGAAGGCTGATGAGACTCTTGACGGCCTGTTGAGTGGCCGCTTGGACTTCTCTGCAGCTGTCAACGACCATGAGCCCCTCCTAGGTTGGAACGCCATAGACATCGCCGCTAAGCTCCGACCATCTGAGGAAGAAGTGGCGCATCTCGGCCCCGAGTTCCAAGAGCTCTGGAACCGCGACTTCAAGGAGCAGAAACAGAGACCTCTCATGCTCATGGGTGTATTATCTGGATTTCTTGGGGATCACAGGATTCTCAACACGGACGGGCATGGTGTGTCGCAGTATGCCACGATCGGGACTTACACGGCCTACCCGTACTCTCGTGGAAATATACACATCGTTTCCACCGACTTGGATATACCCGCTTCCTTCAATACTGGTTTCTTGTCGCATTCAGCAGACGTAAAGAAACAGATTTGGGCATACAAGAAACAACGCGAAATCTATCGCCGCACCAATGCCTATGCCGGTGAGCTTGCTCTTGGCCACCCTAAATTCCGCGATGGCAGTAAAGCATCGCTTTGCGACCGCCATCCTATCGAGGATGGATACGAAACCGTTCAAGAGAGAAGGGATTTGCCACCTATTGAATACGATGATGAAGACGATGCGGCGATTGAGGACTGGATCCGGTCAAATATCAGCACGACCTGGCACTCGCTAGGGACCTGCAAGATGGCTCCGAGAGAAAAGGGTGGCGTAGTCGATAAGAACCTCAACGTTTATGGAACGCAGGCATTGAAGCTTGTTGGTCAGTATATTTGCATTCATATGAAGAAAGGAAACGCTGCTAATCAGCCCTAGATCTTTCCATTGTCCCAGAAAACGTGGGGGCAAACACATATAATACTGCTCTTGTCGTTGGAGAGAAGGCAGCCGATATTATTGGCAGAGAACTTGGTCTTTTTCATTGACAGAATTCATAAAGCTGCCACAGCTAATAAGTGCTTTCGTCTGATATACGTCATCTTCCATACTCTTCGAAATTGCAGGTCTACCTTACCTTTTTTATTGAGCGTCATCATGGGGCTGTTGGGGAGCTGCGTCTTTGTCCACACTCTCCGTATGCCTAGGAGAAGCAACGACTCTTAAGAATGCGCTGACGAATTACACCCCTTCCTATACTTCAAAATTAAATCCAGCAAAGAAAAGAAGCTTCAGGCCTAGCTTCTCCATTCGAACTCTCGCTACCTTGCTGCATTTTAAGGCCGATTGCACAGCTTCGTAAAGCAGGCGTAAATATTTCGTTGCCAGCCATGTAGCGTCTCTGGATAAGTCTACAGCACTTGTCAAGCATTGGGAGGAAACGCCGCAAGTAAACGCCGAGTATACTCCATCCAACAACATTTGCACAGTCGTCGAGCAACCAACCAAGAGCAGAACCGAGTTCTTGGGTCGCGCGTGGTGCTGCACACCGCCGTTAGCTGAGCAGATAGAAACACGTGTATATCTGGCGTTCATGTCTGCGCGCGTCGGAAAAGCACCTCGGTTCCCATCCAAGCATTTTATCGCCAAGCCAGGCCAATGCAAAAAGGGGCCTCAATCGTCTACACCATTATTTTCCGCCACTTGATCTATCGACATACTGTACCGTCAAATACCCGAAAATGGCCGAATTGGGTTTCTCGCCTTCCAACCTGAACCGCTGGTTCCGTGTTCAGTCGGACACGCACGGTGCGGTGGCCGCCCTTGCCGTCCCTCATGCAGAGACTGGCGACTGGGCACAGTGTGACGCCCTTGCATTAAGACTGTCTTGGAGGGTCTTAGGTTCGAGGCCGTTGCGCCACGCGCCGCGCGGGGTACGGTTGAGCTCCCATTCGACGCTCCTTATTCATGGCATCGCAATGACGCCGAAACTGCATCATTGACGTCAAAGCACGTGCGGCACGGCTCTGTCACGCGATGCACGATTCGGCTATATAGTGGTGCTGGAAGCCAGCACATTGTGCGAATGCCTTCTTTCCCTTGAACATTCTCGCAGCAACAGACTACTGCAAATACAACCTACATCCTTCGACCACCACTACTGTCAAGATAAACTGAAGATACTTCATTATGAGCCACCATCACGAGCACCACGAGACCGGCCTAAGTGATGAGGCGGCCGTTGAAACCCACGATCTCATCGATCGTGCTGAGGAGGAGGAGGAAAGGGCAAGCAGCTGACCCACCGCTGACGTTCTTCCTTGACAACCGGTAACACGAAGTATAGATGCACCCGCATGACAAGTATCAGGAGGCGACGGCACCGCATAGAGCAAAAGGAGCAACAGGCGGTCTCGGCGGCGCACCTGCTGACAAACCCCAGAAGAAAACTCAGAGTGGGAAAGAGTCCAAGATTGATAAGGTGAAGGAAGCTTTGCACATGAAGAAGTAGTCATTTGTCGTACACTAGTACCCAGTATTACTCTCGTCGTCTTGACTTGGGACGAGTTGTGAGCTGAGGGAATATGTGACACCACGGTCAGTGAGGCGGCTGCGAATTTTGCTCGAGAGGCTTCGTCAGTAAGAAAAGAGAATATAACCTTTCTTTCTCAATTAGATCAGTGATGAAGCATCTAGTCCTGACGAGTAGCCTCGCCGTCAGAAAGAGCAGGATGCTGCATCCTCCGCCGAAAATCGACCATTGCTGACACTGCGCTCCAAAGTAAATGCGTACATGTATCCCTCAGTTGATGGCGGCGCTTTATGGCAGCGTTCAATTTAGATGCATCTCCCACTATTGCTCAATATTTTCCTTCAGATGATAAGTTTTGCAAAAATGCTTTTAAGTCTGCTTCTTACATGTATATTTATGACGATCTATGCGAGCCGTTTATTGACATCCTTACTTAAACGAAACGCTATAGATTTCGAACCATCCCAGGCCACCATCCCACGCCAAAGGCGATCCAGTCGTAAACATGGTTGTTTGAGAGTTGACGCTCACGAAACTATTACTCTTTTGACCGAGACTCAAACTGTATGTTGAGCCCCGAGGGTTGTATGATATGGTCATCGGTTGGGCCTTTCGAATGTCTTTTGTGAGGCTGCCTACGTGGGGAAGGCCAGCGACGTATTTCTTGTCTTTGGCCGATTGGAGAAAAAATTGGTTTGAGCCGCCAGTAGCATGGACGATCCAGCGCTGCCGAATATCGTCGTGTTTATCCGTGGCAGGTGAGATGCCAACGGAGCAACCGCCCATGTTGGTAAGTGCGCCACCCATGCTCTCAAATGTGAGAAATCGACCTTCTGTCAGTAGGCCCCGCACTCTCTTGAAGCCATCTTCAACCAATTTGCTCATGTCCTGATCGACGTTTGCCTGTCCGTACGGAATGGGTGGATTTGGCGTTGCGTAGTCAGAGAGGCATCTGGCAGGCCCAACCCAGGGTCCTGTTAGAGAACCAAGGGTGAGGTTACCACTGTAGCGGCTCGGGTCGTCTGGCAGGGACTCGGGTTTGCGCGTTACTGCAATCGGAGGGATGGAGTAATCAGGCTAGCGGAGGATTCAGCAATTGAGTTCGAGGGACCAAGGTTTGCAGGGATCTTCGGCATGTAGCGAAGAACGTGTCACAAGGGTTCGCATTCCACTCACGTTTTCAAAGTCAAGGGCGCTGACAAGATTGGACATGTGCTCACGGCGCCACGGCGTCAGCTCCTTACTGTGAACGCCCGCGTACCCGTTTGCAGCAGCCCACTGTTCGACAAACATGATGTCTGAGCTGTGATCGCCGCGCTCTGTAAACACATTCCCACCGCGGGTGTAGGGAGAGATGATATAGCGTGGTGTACGCCACCCTTTTATCGTCTGTTAGTGCTGGGTTTGACGAGCAAGGCTCACAGATCACGACACGCGAGCCTCCGCTGGCTCACGGCATGAGGCGGCAGGGGAATGAATAGGCTCACCTGGTCCGACAGGAACGTAACCAAACTGGTTGTAGGGATCTTGCAGCCACTCTCCGGGAGTGCCTTTGTCGGCGACCTGAGGAACAACGTGGTCCGCCCAACCTCCTTGCTCTGTTGAGAACAGTCAGTCAGTCGATCATAGAATTGCTCGGAAAACGTGATGTTTCTCACCATCGTAGCTGATTATTAGCACAGTTTCATTGTAAGCCGGACTGTTGGTAATGGCATCCACGACCTTTTTCTGGAGCCATGCGCCGTCGATGGGCATATTTGGAGGGTGCTCCGCTAGTTCTTGAGGGCCGACAATCCAGCTAACCTGTGGCAAGGTTCCATTGGATGCATGCTCGTAGAAAGCGTCCAATCCTGGATACGAGTTGCCTTTTTCACGAAGCGGTGATCCCTTTGGAGCGAGCTGGTATTGTTCAAAATAAGCCAGCATGTTGTCCTCAAAGTTGTCGAGGTCCTGCCACACTTGCCAGGAAATGCCAGCTTCCTCGAGATATTCTGGGAAAGTCTTCCAAACAAACGGGAAACAGTTGAGGCCTGGTTGCTCACATCCTGTACGATGATGCAAGATTAGCCGGCGAATTCCCTACGATGATTGATGCGACATTAGGGGGTTAGAATGGGATCTCACCTGGGGTTGCAGAATTGTCGATGATCATGCCTCCTTTGCCGTCCGGATTTGATGGAGACCCGGGGATATTGATAGACCCGCTCATCCATTGAATACGATTGGGGTCAGTTGCTGCCAGAATACTCTGGGTGGACATATCGAGGATTGTCCAGCCCTCGGCAATGTTGAAGTGCGTTGGCAAATCAGCGCGAGTGAAGTATCCCAAGCTGTAGGGCGAGTCGGCGTTGTTCCAATTGTTCCCCAATCCAGAATTATAAGCCGAGTGCATAGCTCCCCAGCCGTTGTCGCCAGCGCCCATGCATTGTGTGGCGTTGACCCATTCACCTCCAAGGTGGTTGATGTGCCAGGGTTTCAGTATATTCACCCCGTTCTGCGCCGGGTCGATGGGCCTGATAACCGTCTCAGTGCGGATATACGTGAAGGCAAAGGTGATTAACTCACTGCTCAAAAACAGATCGCCCGTCTGGATTTACTTGGACGTTTGGGTCGGCGAACCCGCGCACACCGGCCATTGTGCCATAGTACTGCGGAAATGTGAGTCCAGGCTCGCGAGGAGCATCGCATCTTGCTAGCAGCGACTTACATGATCAAACGCTCGATTCTCCTGCATGAACAAAACGATGTGTTTTATGTCTTTGAGGGAAGCGGCGTGGACCAGAAGGCTTCCGGCCAGGGCCGTTGCCATGAACAAGCTTAGGGACCGCATCGTTGCTGCTCTGCCAGCAGCCGTGAGAGTCGATGCGGCTTCCAATGCCTACCAAATGTGCCTGCACTTTGCGGAGCGGTGCATATGAATCGCCATCGCTCAGGATCGTCTCGCGGTTTATATTTGCGGAGCTGCTAGTTGGAGTGGAGCGAGGGTAGGTACTTTGCAGGCTGCATCACGCAGTCGTGCATAAGTACGGGGTTAGATTGCCAGGAGAACATCGAGTGTCCGAGGGGGGTTGCAGTGCAACGGCGCGAGTGCATGCAGGGCCCCATCAGCAGGCCAGAAGAGCCAGCGGGCGGTGTGGTTAGTTTGATCGAGTTCAACGGCTCGGAGTAGCCATGCCGTCAACGTGCCAGCCCACTTGGCGAACAGCCGACAACTTCGAGCGAAAGGTGGGCCCGTTTGGCGAACAGCCGACAACTTCGAGCGAAGGTGCGTGGGTACTTCGTCCTGTAAGGGGCGAGTCGACTGACAATAAGTGCCTACCGGTAAGGTTTGGGACGATTGGTGGATACATCGATCCAAAGTCAGGCGCTCGGACCCTGACGCTGCGACACCTGGGGATTCCTACTTGTACCGAGCCTGAGTCTATGATCCAAGTGGCTTGGGTTGGCTCGACCGGATCCAATCTTCGCAGCCACAGAGGTCTATCATCGAAGCAGATCAAAGTGACGCCGCCGGCACTTTCCAAGACAAACGTAGTGGGCTGTTGGAGGTTTCCAACAGGCAAGGGCGACTTCATTCCCAATCCCTTTTGTGAACGCGGCACTAACGGAAACGCTCTCCAAGAAACCCACGTGCCAGATGAGCCACGTGCCAGACGAAGAGGACTCTGCAGTCAATTTCGAGATCGCCAATAGCCAGTTGATTCCAACGCTCGTGGAGGCATCTGCTGGCTTTCGTCAGGGGTAAGTATCGCTCCGATGCTGCAGCACTACGCTGCATGTAGCCTTTGGCGCTGACCAAAGTTGCGTGCCTCGCAGCTCCCGCCGAAGTGAGGGGTCAGGGACGTTAAATTGCGAAGTGCGACGACGTCCGCCGATCAAATCGATGGGAGGCATGCGGCATCACTTGGACGTCGCAATCCCACAACGCACCACGAGGGCCCTCAGCCTTTCTAGTCGCATTTCTGTGTCAGTCATCGGGCTCGTGTTCGTGACTAGGGCCTAGACTTGGCCGTCTGCGGAAGTAGCAAAAGTCAATGCGTTTTGCTTTCTTTTTCGGCTTCAACGGCACATTCTGGCAATTGACCGCTTGCTTTGCAAAGACTTGGCGCACTCTCTTGTTCATCGCTTAACTTACATGCCATTGACCTGGATAGCCACCAATCGCTTCTGTGGCCTGTTACTGGCTGCAGTGTCTATCCGATCCTCTTGGCCTACGAACAGAGCCGGGCAATCGGAGTTCTTTCCACAGGCTATCTCGGCGCATACAAACAACATGTCATGCATCGATTGAAAACTGTTGCACGATCAATTCAAATTTGTTCAATGGACATCGAGGGAGGAAAAAGCTACGACTCAAGTTCCTCCTGCGGCGGCTGCAACTCATGTTGAGACCGACAAGTAGCTCTGCTGGCACGTCATGCCCTCGGGCAAGGCAGCTGCTGATTTCGACACTCTTCTTCGGATTTCTTGCCGCGACAATCGCCCTCTTCCTTTTGCGCTCGTTCTCAAATGACTCCCTTGGAACAGACAGCGGCGCAGGCGCCCTAGCGCAACAGGGCGGTACTCAAGAGCTCCATCCATCCTTTCCGGAGGCCGACGATGAAGACATATTTATTCTTCATCCTGAGGAGCACATATTTCGCGAAGCCAAGACCACCCACTTGACATGGAATGTCACCAAAGCTGAGCGTGCGCCTGACGGCGTTCTCAAAGCCATATATCTCATTAATGGTAAGTGACTGTCCCTTTGTGTGTCGCATCGCGCGATACTGGAAAGGAGAGGATTGACATTCTTTTCAGGGCAATTTCCTGGGCCGATCATCGAGGCCAGGCCGGGGGACGAGCTCGTCATCAATGTCCACAACTCCGTTGAAGACGGCGACGATGGTGGCATCGCATTACATTGGCATGGCCTGACTATGAGAGGTATTGTAGGATCCAGTTTCACGAGAAGAGTTAATATTCCAAAAATAGCTGACAATATTCGCTGGCTCACAGGTGCTAACGAGATGGATGGCGCCGTGGGTCTCACGCAGCGTGCTATTGCTCCATCCGACAACTTCACATATCGTTTTCGAATTGATGAATCGCAGTCGGGCACATTCTGGTTAGATTCCCGTTAGTGGTTGTACGAGTTCTTCTGCTGACCTTTACCGCTGCAGGTATCATGCACATTCGGGTGTTCAACGTGCTGACGGGCTGTTCGGTGGTCTAGTCATTCACAAGCCGGCCCTGGCTGAGCAACAATCTGACTTAGCGTCATACGAATATGATACAGAACAACTGTTACTTGTGGGCGACTGGTATCACAGACAGGCCGGTGTAGTGCTTGATTGGTACCGGGATCCAGACCATTACATGTACGAGGTAAGAAGAAACTCCGATGCGCCAAATTGGCCAATCGCTGTGAGAGAGTTCTAACAAGCCTCATTTCCACGCGACATTTAGCCTGCTCCTGATTCCCTCCTCATCAATGGCAAGGGATGGTACAACTGTTCGATGGCCGTCAAGGCACGACCGATAAATTGCAGCGAGACTGAGAGGCCTTCAGTGATGCTTCGCAATAGCAAACGGGTCAGAGTGCGAGTTGTGAATACGGGGTGAGTTGTGTAATCCCTGACGGCGGCTCAATGTATGTTAAGTCATTGACGGATGACCCTCCAGCATTTCCTCAGCCTTCACATTATCGACCTCTCAAGGATCCATGAAGGTCATCACCGTCGACGGTGGAAGTGCGGTTGCACATGACACACCAGCCGTGAGGTCGATTGGTCTACTCCACCCTGGCGAAAGAATGGATCTCATTGTAGATCGCGGATTTCCAACGATTTCAGACTCTCGTGAGCCCAGTGAGGAATTGACGATTACTCTTGATAGAGAGTGAGTAAGGACTTGGTTACATCTCTTGCCAAATGCTGACTTTTCGCTCTCAAAAAACAGGAATATGGGGCTAATAAATTTCGCACTCACGGGAGAGCAATCCTTCAAGCTGTCATGGGCAGAAAGGGAAGGAAACTTTTCCAAAAAGCGCAGCCAACAGGCACCCGAGATAATATCGCAGTTTAACCTAGCGGATGCGGTCGGAGTGCCGCTCGAGGCGTCTATGTCCACCATTGCGAGTCCTCAGGAGACCGCAGTTCTGTATAGCACGATGCGAGTGCGGGCCGCGAACCACAATCAACCTGTAGGCACCGTCAATCACACTTCGTGGATTGTGTCAGACCCCAGCCAGAAACCGCTCCTCTCTCTAGACCGGGAAGCGTGGGGAGATGCCATCAAACAGCCGACAACAGCTCAAACCCTGATGGTTCCCTGGTTCCGACAAGCTGGAAAAGGGAGGTGGATCGAGCTTGTCTTGAACAATTTTGACGACAAGGGACACCCTTTTCACATGGTGAGTGAAGATGTGCAGCGCGCGAGGGTACGTGATACCGAGCAGAGCCTGACATCACACAGCACGGGTACAGCTTTTACGTTGTGACGACGCACTACGCTTCCTTGGACCAGAATAACGCATACAACCCATTCGATCCAGCCGCAGCCAAGGTGCAGGTTGTGAACACGGCGACGCCGCTGCGCAAAGACACCGTTTACGTTCCACCAATGGGCTATGTGATACTGCGGTTTGCATTGGACAATGAGGGACTATGGCTTTTTCATTGCCACGTATTGTGGCACCAGGCAGTGGGAATGGGCATCGTGCTTCAGGTTGGTGACATCGCGAACGATGTAAAGCAGCGAGCCTCCGAGCTTTCTCAATGATTCACATCATCAAGAGCCAAGAGAATTGACGCCAAGGTGATCAAGCAGTGAGAAATGAACGTGTTGCGAGCCTGCGCAACACAAGAATGTCGGGACAGCAACTTTGGCGGCATGGTCCGCCTCAGCCAGCAAACTAGCCCCGTGATTCAAAGCTGCGTGACAGTGTCTGCAATTGCGCTCAATTGACACCGCCTCCCTGCATCATCAGCGTTCAAAAGACACACAACGCACATGACACGGTGATTCACGTTCCTGAAAAGCCCTATGCTTGGCACAGTATTGTAGTTAGCCCGCTTGAGCTTCGGTCTCAGTGGGGATCTAGTGCGGACTTGACGTTCCCAAAGGCTGAGATCACTTGTTAAGTTCTTCATGGGGCTGTTTCCTGCAGGTAATGATGGCAAGAGTGAGCAAGCTACGTGCACTGATGAAGTGTATTGCTATCGCAAAATCACATTACGGAGTTTCCAGGCTGCCGTGTCCATCGTTACGACCTGACTACAGCGTTCCGGCACGGAACCATGGGGGAACGTATGCGCCGAGTCTGGGTCACCTTCGGTGTTTTCGTCCGCCAAAATCAGTCCGTTTCGGGCCGCGTCTGGGCAAAGTACAACTGGAACAATCCTTCAGGCGGCAACGGCTAGCAGCTCCTCGTTCTCCGTCTCCGCAGCGCCCAAAACCTCGGCTGCCCCGCAATGCACCTGAACTCAGCTCTCATCCTTCACTAAAATACCGGATCGACACGCCATTCGGTGTACACGAGCCCATATCCAGCTACTTTCATTGAACAATTGACTATTATCATATTGAGTCAACCGTTTTCCAATTTGATGGTAATGGAAACATTTCATCAGGAAATAACCCAGGACATGTCGGAAGAGATCAGACCCTTCAGGATCTCCGTGCCAGATTCGGCCATTACAGCCCTTAGGGCAAAGCTGGCCGCAGCCAAGTTCCCGGAAGAAGTTGAATTCTCTGATGATTGGAGCTACGGCGCTTCACTTCGCGATGTGAAGCGTTTGGCACGGTATTGGCAGGATGGCTTCGACTGGAGGGCACAAGAAGCGAAGCTTAACACGCTGTCGCATTACATGACCAAAATCTCCGTTGACGGTTTCGAAAGCCTAGACATCCATTTCATTCATCAAAGGAGCAGCAAACTTGACAGCATTCCATTGCTTTTCTGCCATGGATGTGCGTTGGTTTCCCCAGCGCAACATGTAGCCAGGGCTAACGTTATAACCCAGGGCCCGGAAGCTTTCTTGAAGTAATCAAGATTCTTCCTCTTCTGACAGACTCCAGCGATGGGCCTTCCTTCCACGTCGTGGCGCCTTCGCTACCTAACTTTGGGTTCTCCCAGGGACCTTCCAAGGCTGGGTTTGGCATTCCACAGTACGCCGAGTGCGCGCATAAGATTATGATGCGACTGGGCTACGATCAGTATGGTGAGCGAGCGTCAAAGACTCTCTTCTGTTGCAAATGGCTAACATCTGGCTAGTCACACAAGGAGGAGATTGGGGCTTCTTCATCACTCGCATGATGGGCGTATTGTACCCGGAGCACTGCCTCGCGTCGCACATCAACTTCTTGTGCGTCAAGCCATCAATACCAAGGGGCCTGTGGCTAGGCATTCAGCACGCGCTCCAATGGTGGTCCAATCGCGAGAAAGCTGGTATAAGTCGAACCAGATGGTACATCAGAGAAGGCTCGGGATATATGGTACTGCAAAGCACTAAGCCATCCACCTTGGGTTTCGCGATAACCGACTCACCCGTCGCTTTGCTATCGTGGATTTATGAGAAGCTGCATGATTGGACGGACGATTATCCATGGACCGACGATGAAATCCTAACCTGGATTTCCATCTACCAGTTCTCAACAGCGGGACCGGCGGCGAGCGTGCGCATCTACTACGAGGCAACCCACGCATCGCGCGAAATATCAACCAGGGGTATGGAATATGTTCCGCAAATACCCTTGGGGATATCATATTACCCGAAGGATTTGATAGCGCTACCTAAGACTTGGGGGTGGTCGTCAGGTCCAGTTGTGTTTGAGGCGGTGCACGAGCAAGGCGGCCATTTCGCGGCTTTTGAGTGTCCAAACCAGTTCGCTACGGACCTCAAGAACATGTTTGGCCGCGGGGGCGGTGCCCAAGAGGTTGCCCGGAAGTTTGAGTCACGTACGTGAACATGTTCAATTGGCATCTAGGGTCAGCCCAAGTGAAGGGTATGTGCCGGCCCCGCGTACAGGGCTTAGACTGCCCATATACAAATGCACAGCGCTATATGAAGGCCGCGTTACACTGTTAAGTGACTAACTTGTTATTCCACGACACAGTGCAAGAGAATTGCTGGGCCCAATGGCAGCTCATATGTGTCGGTGCAGTTCAATGACATACGAGTAACATGTAGGCAATTGTTTTGGCTGGCATCTATGAGGGAGGCGCCAGATCGACCTGCTGCGAACTTTAGTTGGCCACAGCGATCATGGCTAGGTGGCATTGGTCAGAGCAACAGCTCTTTAGCAACTTGTAATTTTTCACCCATCAATTCGACGCTCAAGCAGCGTTGGCACGGTCATTTGTCATTTGGCATCTGCTGATACTGAGCGACAAATTGGGTAGCATCAGCGGCCGCAGCCTCGTGGTTTCGCTGGCTGGAAACCGTAGTCACACGGCATAGTGAGGGTTACCATTAGCCGCACGGCGGGCTCATGCAACAGGTCATTGGGGGTTTAGACTCCGGTGACCTACCAAACCTACTAAGCCAAGTAAGCCTCTTTCCTTTACCTCTTTGCTTGCCCCCCGTCGACTTCCTTCCTTACATAGAATGATCCTCTAATACATGCCAGTTCCAGCAAGCATTTCTTTTCTCTGCGTACAAGCTTTCACATCTACGGCTCATCAAGAGGCAAGAGGCATTTATTCGCCATGACCTCGAATCCCAGCGGCCAGCGGGCGCAAAACCCCGTCGTCATTGTCGGTGCTGGCTTAGCCGGGCTCGTTGCTGGGTTCGAGCTCGCCGAGCGCGGTGTTCCTACGCTCTTCCTGGATCAGGAAAATGCCAACAACCTCGGCGGCCAGGCATTCTGGTCCCTCGGCGGGCTTTTTGTGGTTGACTCAACCGAGCAGCGACGCATGGGCATCAAAGATTCGCGGGAACAAGCCATGCGCGACTGGCAGGGCTCCGCGCGCTTCGACCGGGAAGACGAAGACTTTTGGCCGCGTCAATGGGCCAAGGCGTTCGTCGACTTCGCCACGGATGAGATGGAGGACTACGTGAAGGCGCGCGGCCTGGGGTTCATGTCCACCGTGGGGTGGGCGGAGCGGGGCGACGGCACGTCTGACGGCCATGGCAACTCGGTGCCGAGGTTCCATCTGACGTGGGGCACTGGCCCAGAGGTTGTCAGGGTCTTTGCGGAGCCGGTCAAAAAGGCTGCGGAGAAGGGCCTTGTGGAGTTCAAATTTCGCCATGTCGTCGATGAGCTCTTACTGGATGAGTCGACGGGGCGGGCCATTGGGGTCAAAGGCAGGGTCCTCGAGGACGACGACTCGGTACGCGGCGTCAAGTCGTCCCGGATTGAGGTCGGCAAGTTCGAGATACAAGCCGCTGCTGTTCTCGTCTCGTCCGGGGGGATCGGGGGCAATGTGGACGCCGTCAAGGCGGCGTGGCCCGTCGACAGAATGGGCCCCAAGGTTCCCGACCACTTCGTCGTTGGCGTACCTGCTCACGTCGATGGACGCATGATTGGCATCAGCGAGTCTGCCGGCGCACACGTAATCAACCGCGATCGCATGTGGCACTATACCGAGGGTCTGCAGAACTGGAATCCGATTTGGCCGGGCCACGGAATCCGCATCTTGCCTGGCCCCTCGTCTCTCTGGCTTGATGCTACGGGCAAGAGACTGCCGCCCTTCCTATTCCCTGGTGCGGACACTCTGAAGACGTTGAAGTACATCTGTAGTACAGGATACGACTACACCTGGTTCATCCTTGATCAATCCATCATCGCCCGAGAGTTTGGCCTTTCGGGGTCAGAGCAGAACCCTGACATCACCGGCAAAAGCATTTGGTTGCTCCTCACAAGGATTTTTGGCGGCAAAGGAAGCGTTCCTGTTCAGAACTTCCAGAAACACGGCAAAGACTTTGTTGTTCGCGATACTCTCGAAGGCCTCGTAGCCGGTATGAACGAGCTGGCGGCAGAGCGCGGGGGTCCCACCCTTGAATTGTCGAAGATCAGGGACGTGGTCGAGGCGCGTGACAGTCAGATGAACAATGCGTATTCCAAGGATGCCCAGGCGATGCTCATCAACAACGCGAGACTATACTGGCCTGAGAAGCTCGGCCGCGTGGCGAAGCCTCATCGGATTCTTGACAAGAGCCATGGCCCACTGATCGCTGTGCGCCTGAACCTGTTGACACGCAAAACCCTTGGCGGCATTGAAACAAACCTGAGCAGCAACGTAATGCGAGCTGATGGTAAGCCATTCCCTGGTCTATACGCAGCCGGAGAAGTAGCCGGCTTTGGTGGCGGAGGCGTCCATGGATACAACTCCCTTGAGGGGACGTTCTTGGGAGGGTGCATTTTCTCGGGCCGAGCGGCAGGCAGAGGCATCGCGGATGAGTTGGCTAGATCTAGTGGGTGAGTATCATGCCGCAGTCTTCGTGGGCATCTCATTGAATGAAGCAACACTGCCTACGAAGACTACATATAGCTCATAGACCTGTTCCTGAGCAAATTCCCCGGGCATCGAAAATTCGAACGCTCGCCATTAATAACAGACATCATGTATACTTAAACGGCGGCTGCTGTACTTATCCACGCATTTCGTGCAGTTGCAAGTTGACTAAACATTTATTGTCAACCGACCAGGAATTGTTTCATGACTCTGCGCTAACTACATTCTAAGTCGGGTCGAGGACTTAGCAACAATTCTGCTCGAGACTCCGGTTTCATTGGCGCAAGTTCTCTAGGCTAGCCTTCCCATCACAGTAGAGGTTTGAGCTCAGCCCTTGGAAGAAGACAGTCTGGGGCTAGTGTCTCTGCGGGCAGACCTACTCTCTGTTTTGGAGAGAATTAAAGTCTTGTCTCTACTCTGCATTGAAGCCGGAGGGACAAACGTGAAGGGCTTCCTTCGCAAATGCACGGTCCCGAGGCGTGCGCAGCGGCTGCTGAGACCTGTTGATGAAGACGAGCCGCTGGGGCAGTTGATCAAGGCAACGGAACATGGCAAGGAACTTTTGCCATTAATCCTAGAAGCAACGCAGGCAAGAAACAGACCAATGAGTTGGACCTTACGGTAAGTACATGAAAGTGTCCGGGACATCCACTATCATCCAAAAGCCATTCATACGTACATTGGCATGGAGGTCTTATCTTCAATGTTGGCAGCCCGCCGGGCCCCCTTGGCTCTAGTCAGACAGAACACCATTGAGAACCCAGCCCGCCCCCAGCTTCTAGACGCTCCTGTCGCCTTTTAGAGGATGCTCGACTTCTCTCATGCAGAATATCAAGGGTTCGCCGCGGAATTTCCCTCGAGGTCTGCATGAAGAAGGCCTCTTCCTGCCGCGTGGGATGGGCAGGCTCAAAAGTTCATCACAAGTAGAGATCAGGACACTACGAGCATCCAGATGGCCGCAAACAATGGCGACGCGAAAGTTGGGCAGTTGGTATGTATCCGCGTATGCATTTGGTATTAGCAATGAAAGCAGAATAGTAAAACTGCCTTGACTGAGCACTCCATGCCCCTGCGAAAACCAGAAGCCGGGGGTTAGGGCGACGTCACGCGGCCAGCAAGCAATTAATCGAGCGAATTGTATCCGTACGCTAATCCCAAACTGTGGTGGGATACGGCCAAGATCCAGGGCATCATCAAAGACTACGTCCACAAGTGGGACATTGATGCTGTAAGTCGACTACGGCATCAGATAGCTTTACTCCACCCATGTTCGGGTGATACATAGGTTCTAATCAGTCCTCCAGTCGGCTTTGCTGTCGTTTGTGACGGCGCTCACGCGATGGCGCTCAAGTGAGCTCGAGAAGCGGACGCATGCAACTACGCTTCCGCTGACTGACAGGCTTCGGGTGGCCAAAGGTTGTTTTGAGAAACCTTCAAATGTTAAGCCATGTTCCGATGTCCTGTCTTTTTCATAGACCAGCTGCTATAACGTACGTCGCGCCGATGTGATCAAAATTCTTTGTCTTATCAAAGAAGGCCACCTGTGCAATCAATGCCTCGGCAGCGGCACGTATCGTTGGATGGAACGACACGAGCATTCTCGGAAACCAGGCGCCTGTTCCAGGTGACATGGGCAGACCGCTAAGAGGGAACCTCCCTACCCGCAGCCCTCTTCAGGTCATTGAACCAGACGTAGCGACATGAGCAGACCGCTAAGAGGGAACCTCCCTACCCGCAGCCCTCTTCAGGTCATTGAACCAGACGTAGCGACTCACAACCATGTACAGGTGACGATCCCACGTGTACTGACTGCCGTGGCTCGCAAACGCCTCGCGCGTCTTTATGTACCTGTGCCATGTGCTCGCAACGAGAGCTTTCGTACTGTATTTTGGGTCTGCCGTACTTGACGGGAAGAAGATGGCGGCAACGATCCTCCAGGCGAAGGACGTCGCGGTCAGGGGAAGGTCGAGAAGGAAGGTGTACTTTCTTGGGAGCGCAGTGGTGGTGACCATGTACGAAGCTGGAGCCTTGGCATCCTGCACAACGTATTCACTAAGACAACAGTGGTGAGCCAGGGCGAAAGCGCAACGCGGGGGGTAACCGACTCACCTCACGGCAGCGCTGACGGCGCGGTGGTTGATGTGTCCGGAGACGCCGCCCTCATCAAATGTGATGATCTTGGTATATCATGTCAGCATGCGTGCGTAGGTAGAGTGAAGCAGATGCCGCGGTCGACTTACAGCGTCAATGTCCCACTTGTGGACGTAGTCTTTGATGATGCCCTGGATCTTGGCCGTATCCCACCACAGTTTGGGGTTGTCCTGGAGATCCGGGTCGTCGAGCGCCTCGCAGCGCGTTGGGTCAATGCCAAGGGCGGCGCAGGAGCCCTTGAGTTCCTGTCTGCGCTGCTCGCCTATGCCATAGTTGTTCCCTGGTGGTTCAAGTCAGCTCGGTCGGCGCTGAGAAGGGCGAAGTAGGATCGACGCACCCGTGGACATGACAACCAAGCCCCCCCTAATATCGCGGTTGCGGTCCAGCACGCCGAGGATGCTGGGGGCGAAGAAGAGGCACTCATCGTCGGGGTGCGCGGTGACGATGAGGAGATTTTTGGCGCGCAGCAGCTCAGGGGGCAGCAGTCGCGCGTCGCTGCCGAGGAGGTACGCCAGCGTCCACTGCAGCAACAGCGGCACCAGCACGACGGCGAGGGCGATTCGGACGAGGGCGCGGCGGCGGCTGCGCGTGGCCACGAACATATGGCACGCCTTGAAGATGCCTCGGGGCTCGCCTTTGCGCGCCATTGCAGCCGTGGCGAGTGAGCTGGCAACGAGACAACGGGCCGGCGCTGGTGGGTGACGTCGTGGAAGTCCCGCTTGTTTTGTCAACCGCTTTGACTGGTAAGCCACGACGATGGCCACCCGGACCCTGTTGATCCGACTCCGTCGTGCTCCCAGCCCAGAGCCACAGACGATTTGCCCGCGATGCCACCACAACACCCGTACCACTTGCTTTATTTCCACCGTTACCAAGGCCGCAAAATGTAAGTAAAATCAGTTTTTTCTGCGAAATATCATTAAAAGATATCCAAAGAAGCAGATGACGGGATTTTTCTTTTTTTTAAGACGCGAACTTGGATCGTTCATTCTACTGCTCATACAATTTGGTCCCGCTTCATTTGTCAACCGCTTGCCAGTAACGGCCAGGAGGTTGCTGGCGCCCAACGGCGGCACTACTCGCACCGTAGCCTAGCTCCAACGGAGTCGGGGCGTCCCAGGGAGTGATGACGGCATGAGTGCGCTGACGGGCAGCAAGTTTCGGGGGGGCACAGCCTCCACTGGCCGTTGTCTGACAACCGCCTCGTGCCATCACCACCGTGCACCTCGGTTTACGAGCACGGTACCTACACGCAGGGGCCCCCAAAGTCCGCTGTCGGGGTCTGGACCAGCGTCATTGAGCGTCAAGGCCAACCACACACCCGGCCGCTGTCGTGTGAGACAGACCCGGCCAGGCAGGGTACCCTGTACGGCGAATCGCGGCCACTTCGGGGATCTGCGACAGGTCTCCGCTACCTGGTACCTACGGTCATCTCGGCATCTTCTCCCGCCTCTGCGCGCCGCTCTGCGTGAGCCACCTTCGCAGCATCAGCGACGATGATTTCGCACTCGAGTGCCCGTCCGCGAGCGATGAGGCCCGTCTCGGCAGCCTCGTACATACGAGCAGATACTGTAGAGTAGCGCCCGAGAGGCGGACAAACTCTGGCCAAAGGGACGATCCCCCCCCTTGGGCGGTGCAAGGGGCAGCGCCGCAAACTCTGCTCTCCCGCCACTCGACCGCCAAACACAGGCCTCTCTAGCGCAGTAGCGCCCGGCGCGGCGTCTAGCTCGGCGCCCCAGCAGGTTACCTTGGGCGCCCGAGGCGTAATCCCAATGCAATCTCGCTTTTGTTGCGTCGTCGTGTCGTGCCTCAGGTGCCATGGGCCTGCTAGCCTAGACGAAATTGCGCCCGCGACCCCCAATGCACGAGTAATAACGACGTGGTGCCAGCGCCTGTCCGTGCTTGCGAGAGAGAGCCCACCGCCAGGCGACGCGGCCCCTCTGCAGTCTGCACCCTTCGCCCGCTCCACCACGTCCCTGGCCCACCTCATCTCACTTCGCCTCGCCTTGCCTTCTTACTCGCACGCAGCCCTCCAGACTCTTCCTCTTCCTCCCCTCCACCTGACATGACCACCCCTGGCGACGACAGGCTCGCATCGCCATCCGCATCTCGCTGAACTCCCATTGCGCTGCTGCCGCTCGACGTGCAACACGCAGCCCTTGGCCCAGTTCATCCGCTCCCTACCGGCCTCGTCTGACGGGCCTGCCTCCCAACTCCCGCCCCGTCGCTGTGCGTGGCCGCGTCCATCCTTACCCCAGCGCCCGCCTCGTGCGACCACGCTCGCGGCGCCATGATTAAGCCTCACTCCCTCCGACAGCCCTCGACGTCCAGCAAGAAGACCCGGACAGTCCTCTTGGCCGCTGGCCTGATACTCGTCGCCACCGTCTGGCTCTTCCGCAACCTCGTCCACACGTCATGGACCCTCGCCTCTCTCCAGGTCCTGTGGCGGCATAACTCGGCCGACTTCATCCTCTCCGACGCGCACGACTCCTTCGACATCACCTTTGCCAACTACAGCCGCGACCAGCTGTCGGCCGCCCCCTACGACGATGCCGTGCCGCCCGTCCTGCACCACATTGCCTTCGGCAAGCAGCGCGGCGAGTGGGACGAGACGGTCCAGAGCTGCCTCGACATCCACCCCGGCTGGGAGCACCACCTCTGGACCGACGAGTCGGCCGCCAAGTTTGTCGCGGAGCGCTTCCCCGAGCTGAAGCCGCTGTGGGACGGCTACCGCTACCCGGTCGAGCGCATCGACGCTCTCCGGTACATGGTGCTGTACGAGTTCGGCGGCGTCATCCTCGACATGGACCTCAAGTGCAAGCGCGCGCTGGGGCCTCTGCGGCGCTTCAGCTTCGTCGCCCCGGAGGCGCACCCGACTGGCTTCTCCATAGGGTTCATGATGGCCAGCAAGCACAACTCGTTCGTGGGCGACATCGTGCGCAACCTCACCGTCTACGACAAGCAATGGCTCGGCCTGCCGTACCCCACCGTCATGTTCAGCACCGGCTGCCACTTCGCCTCGGTCATTCACGCGTATCAGTCGGACCGGAGCAGCCTCAAGATCCTCCCCGGGCCCATGCACAGCCTCAACGGGCGCGTGTCGACGCCCATATTCGACCACCTCGGCAGCTCGTCGTGGCACTCGTACGACGCGCAGCTCATTGTGTCGCTGGGCTCGAAGGCCAACCTGCTCTTCTTTGTGTGCGTGGGCATTGCGCTGGCGCTGTTGTTTAGGAGGCGATGGATTCGCCGGCGATTATGAGGACCTTCTTTGCTCAGCCAGGCGCAGGAGCAGCTGTTTACTTTTTGAAGCATACTCGTAATAATACCTCCTACATAATAATGAATCAATTCACGACCTGGACCCTGCCTTTGCCCCTGCTGCCGTGCATTTGCGGCGCCCTCGACGGCACGCGACTGCGATTTCGCGATTGGCCGCTGCCGCCAAGGCGGTTGGGCGGGCAGCCTCTGTAAAGCCAAGCTTTTCCACCCCAGCAAAATTTTGAGCCTCGCAGGGCGGCAGCGGCTCTCGGCAACAGGCCATGCCAGCTCGTCGGCGACGGCGAGAGTGGACGCGCGGCGTCGCGGGTACACGGCGGTACATATGGCGGAGGCGGAGGCCGCCCCAGGACGCGGGCGGTGAGAGCAACGCCCACCCGCATCAGCCAATGGCACGGCGGCACCAAGACGTTGGCATGTAACGGCGGAGTACGGGGACGACAAAGTCTCCGCTGAGAACTCCGAGCCCAGAATCAAATCTGCATTGGTCCCCTGGGCTCCACCACGTGCCTAGGTCGTCCGTCCGATTGCCCAGGCCCCAGGGGCCGGCAGCCCCTTCATCGTCGCCTCTCGACCGTGACGGCGTCTTCACTGCCGCCGACCGATCGACGACCGACCGAACGACGACTTGCGCACTCCCCATGCATGCCGCAGGCCTGGCGCTCATGCTCCTCTACACCGGCTTGCTGTGATGCTGCTCCCGTACGGCTCCTTGCGCTTGCGGCCCCGCATCCTGCTGCTGTCTGCGGCCGTCCTGGGCGCGACGCTGTGGACGCTCTTGCTGGTCGACAGACGGCCTGCGCCGGCCGCGCGCGATGCGCAGTCGCTGGAGCGCGACTATCCCTTGACTTGGAGGCATATCCAGTCGTCCAATGGCACGGGGGGAGGTTCGTTGACCCTGCCACGCCCTCAATTCGCTTGACTGACCGCGCCCCAGCTTGGTATATCCCACCCGAATGGATCGACGACAGCCAGCCTGAGCCGCAGACCATTATAGAAGCGGCTCGCTTGGCCTCCAACGCCGCCAAGTCAAAGTCCCAGCGGCAACTTGCCTTTTCGAACATCCCGCTGCTCGTCCACCAGACATCTGCCACCGCGGATATCACCCGGTGGAAGCCCGCGGTCCTCCCCTGGGTCGAGCAATGGCTGCAGTACTCCGTGTCGACCGGCCGCAGCAAGCCCATGGCCTACCTGTTCTGGGATGACGAGGGGATTCTCGCCTTTATGCGGGAATTCGAACCCGACTTCCTCGACGACTTTAACGCGCTCTTCACGCCTGTCGAGCGGGCTGATATCTTTCGGATCCTTGCTTGCAAGTGGTTCGGCGGTGTGGTATGCGTCCCCAATACCGATTTCTGACCCCATCTTCGCGTACGCATTCTGACCTGTGCAGTACGCCGACGTCGATACCGAACCTCTAAAGCACCCAGCGACATGGATCCGCTCATCGGATCTCGCGGTCTGGACCGATGAGGAGACTGCATCGACCTACGGCCATGAGTTTGGCCCCTCGACCTCCGACGAGGCAAGCTCGCGGCTCGTCAACCTTCTGTGGGGACTGGAGGCCGACACCGATCCGGAGTCAGACACGTATTGGCGGATGGGGTACACGTACCCCGTGCAGCTCACCCAGTGGGCGTTGGCCTCCGCCCCGAAACACCCTGTTCTCTCTCAGTTCATGGAAGGCCTCAAAGCGCAGATCAGCGAGGCCAAGAAGGCACCTTTCGGCGTCGCCGCAGAGAAGGCCGATCCGCTCACCAGGACAGGCCCGGCGGCCGTCACGCTTGCCACGAGCACCTGGCTGAAGAGCACGATCGGCTTCAGATGGAACTCTCTGACGGGACTCAAGGACGGCGGCAAAGCAAAGCTGGTGTCTGACGTCCTAGTCCTCCCCATGACGGGGTTCAGGTAATGCGAGCAGTCCCCTTCCCTACGGCGCTGAAACTGACAAGTCTTGACAGTCCCGGGCGAGGAAAATACGGCAACATGGGTTCCAAGCCAATCACGGATGCCGATGCCAGGCTGCAGCATCATGCCCTGGGCTCGTGGCGTCGTTTTGATCTGGTAGTCGAGTATGGCAAATTTTGTCGTACAATGTTTGGGTGGTGCAAGACCTGGACCAAGGTCCCGGCATGATCTGAATCATCATTTGTTGTGGCGAAGCGAGGCGCTGGGAGACGGACAATGCTACCCCCATCTGCAAGGCGATTTGCCTTGATACTCTGGTGGCTTGATTAGATCTGTTTCGTCCTTTATGGGTTGAGGGAGACTCGTGCGGATCCGAGTCTATGCAATGCAGAAGCATTCACTACATACCCAATCTCACCATGAAGATTGTATTTGTCAGGCTCTGAGCCATCTACTGAGGTGACTTTGATGACACGCGTGCAAGCTTCCGGGAGAACATTACAAGCGTCGGCCGTGCAAACGATTTAGCTATCCCGTGACGATATTACCGGCACCCCGAAACGGCCTGCAAGATGTGACAACGGCGCCAAGCTCTCTATTTGTACTCGCAATCACAACGTGCCCCGCCCTAGAAGCCACGCCGTTCAAACGTAAGTCGACGCCGCTCATGTCGTCCGTCTACCGTATACTTGTAAAACTCAGAAAATTCATACACAAGTGTCTACTGCTGTAGGTGGGGGGATGAATGAATACATCTGTGTACGGAGTACTGTATACACGTATAAAGCCGTTGCCTTGAAGGAGCAGCTGATCGCCTTGATCCCCTCCCCCAAAGACGGGCGCTGTGCGACAGCTAAAGCTTTGTTTATAGGGTACTCGTTTGCCTGACCATCAAACAGACAGGGGCTATTTCTTGCGGCGTTGCAGTCGTTCTGTCTCGTATATCGAACTTGGTCTCCACTGGTCCCGCGACGGTCGCCATACCTAATCATGCTAGCAGCAACTGCGCATCGCGGGGGAGGGTCTTACGAACGGGTTACGGTTCCCGAAATTGACTAATTTAGGGGCAACAGCTTCCCTTTTGCTCGGCGAGCCCCACGCGGTATCTGCTAGTAGGTAAGTACCTTAGTCTGGAAATGTGTTGACGGAAGACGGCCTCGTATTTGCCGGAACTGCCGATTCCAGGCATGTACATCCTTTCCCGAGACATACGAAAGTTGCCTGATATTTACTCGCATCTCCCTACTTATTTCCCCTCCCGTATTAACCGTCGCCGATGAAGATTAGGCTCAATGACCAATTTGCCAGAGGTGCAGCACTCTCAAGCACGGTGTAAGCCGTTGGAACCTCCTGTCATTTAGTCCGTACTTGTCACGTACTACGGAGTACACGGCTGACGGGATCACAGATGTGGTGAAATTCACGATGAGCTTGCAGAAGAACGTGTGCCAGTTATCAATACTGTCCAAGCACCTAATCTACGTGCCCTCAAGCCACGTCCGCCATGACATCAACAAGGCGCGGGAGAGCTGGCGACAACGTATGTCCAAAGTAGCGCGAGTTGCCGACTCAGCTCACGCGGATGACTCCCGGGTCATGGCTCCCTTTAAGCCGTCACTTATATGGCCACGTGCCGACGTTGTCTATTTGTTTAGTGCAGAACTTTGTCCCGAGACATGCCGCCCAACGACTATGCCCTAGTCCCCATCTAACAATTTGTAGGGTATGAGACGAACAATACAGGAAGTCGCGGACAAGTGTATCAATGATGCACGCAGGCCTTTGTGAAAGTAGGGATCGTTGCTTATATTTCTCCACCTCTATTGCCGTTATGAGAAGCAGGTGAGTACTATGATACAGGCTGCCTCACCCAGGCCCAAGTGATTTCCAAAGAACAAAAATACACGGTAGTTTACAAAAAGGCGCCATGGCCAAAGTCATGCAAGTCCACACGCGTCAAAGGGCTGAAGCACGACCAGTCGTCACCTGTCCTCACGCAGCGTATTCGCTGACGCGCTCGCTGAGCGATTGCCTCACGTACCTTTCCATCTCTTCCAGCCTCTGCGTCAACGCCGCGTCGTATGGGGCAGACTCCATCATGGCCATGACAAACGGCCCCTGCGCACCCCATGTGCAGCCGTGGAGGTGGTCCCGGATCTTGACCAGCAAGTCGCTGACCTCGTCGTCAGCATATAGGCCAGCTGAGTTCATCTCCTGCAAGACGTCGAGCGCCGAGTTGGCGTCGCCGAAGCGGTTCCAGTGCATGCGCGCAAGCCGCGAGTAAAAGGGTGTCGAGACGCCCAGCACGTATGAAGGCAGGCCCAGCGCCTTGACGCGTGGAAGTATCTTAAAAGCGAAGGGCGAAGGGCGAGCAAATGCAGAGTCGAAGAGTGCGAGGCCTGTGCTGATAAAGTGCGGGTACAGAGGCCCATGGACGTCCATGATGCGCTTCTCCTCGTCGGCTCGTTGCTGGGTTGTGAGAGCGCTGTCCGTGGAGTCGGTGCTGTTCGAGATTTTCTCCTTGGCCGACTTTCGCTTCGTCCTGGCCTCTCGTGGCGCCCTTTGAACCTTGCCTTGGGCATTTTGCACGATGCCCAACTTCTGTGGCAAGGAAAATACCTCCTTCTCCATGACCTGCCAAAGGGCAGCGTCGGTGTCGCAGCTGTTCATCAAAGCTTCAACCCTCTCGCGCTCTTCAATCCTCGCGCGGTCATATCGCGCCCGCTCCTCCCATTTCTTCTCATCGGCTTCATCCAGCTCCAGCATTTGGCCCTGCCCAGAGGCCCCTGGCTCCAACTCATACAGCCCCAAGGCAACCTGAGCAGCGTTGCGAAGTGACTGCGGGTACCGGCGCAGAAACTTGTCCCGAAACTCGGTTACGCGAGCCTGCTCGACAATTGACCGGGCCATGCCGGTGGTCTGGCCAAATGAACTTGAGGAGTCCGCTTCCGGCCTTGAACCTGCTGGTGCTCCAGGCACATTCGGAATGGTTCCATCTGCAGGTGAGGGTCGCTTCTTGGCGGCCGGCATGCGACCTTGTGCGATTTCGTCGAAAATCCCCTTGAACACCTCCGCTTCTGACGGTGTGATCGTCGACTGCTGCCCAGGGGCATCACTCAGCTCGCCCTGTGCGCCGTCGTGGTCCCATTCGAAGGGGATGGCGTTGTCGTGCTTCACGGCTCTTGTCTTCCGCGATGCGTGAGCATGTCGGGCCAAGACGAGCACGGGCTGCGCCTTAAACGCGCGCTGCAGAGTCCGCGTCTGGTACAGAAACGGTAGCAACGTCGACGACATTCTCTTGGACGCTGGCGGCGGACTCAGAGATCATCGCCGGCATTGGAGCAATGCGTCGTGAAATTTGTCTGGCAGCCTCGATGAGGCGCACGGGTAATGCTCGGCACTAAACGCGCTGTGGTGGCGGGCGCGTGACTTCGCGCCAAAGGTCAATTACGCTCACGCGCAGCGTCGCGTGCTGCACAGCGCTGCCAGCTGCAACCGCCGTGCGCCTCGCCTCGACCTCGCAGCTTCACCTTCAGCTGCGCACCTCAATTCCTCCTCCTTGGTCTACACAACTCTGTTTTGGCACTCGCTTCAGTATCAACTCCTACCCCTTTGAATGTTTTAGGTCATTACGTTCCCTGAAGTTGCAGCGCCCCATTCCGTCAAGATGCCTGCCATCAAAAAGGAAGCAGAGATGAGCGCCTTTGAGCGGAAACGCTTGGAGAACATTGCCGCCAATCGAGCCATTCTCAAAGACATTTCTACAACGGCGCAGAAGGTTATTCCGGGAAAAAAGCCCATCGTGAAGTCAGCCCCCAAGCGACGATCGCGCGCCGAACCTGTAAAGCGTGAATCCACGAAACCGACACGGACAAGTTCTCGCCTTGCGGGAATGGAAGCCGACTCTGTGGACCTCAAGCGAAGAATGGCAATCGATATTGAGAACGATATAGCAAAGGTCCAGGCAAAGAAACGGCGAGTGAATGGGGACTTGGCTCTTGGCGACATCGTCGTTGAAGGGAAGAAATGGGGAAGTGGCGTCGATGGGCTGAAGGGCATCGTTAGAGGCGCTGAACCTGGCCTTCGAACCTTTACGGAAGAGGACGTCAAAGAGACAACAGACAAGTCATTGAAAGACTTGCGATTACGAATGGGAGGGTTGAACCTATATGAGCATTGGTTGCCCAATGGTAAGGAACCTCGTGCTGCTTGACACAGCATGCTAACAAGAGAATCCAGACATCAAGATAACCCCACAGCGAATATATGCTCTCGGATTCCATCCCACGGAGGATAAGCCAATTGTCTTCGCAGGAGACAAAGAGGGCGCCGTTGGCGTTTTCGATGGCTCACAAGTGGCTCCAGAGCAAGAGGACGATGACGAAGACACCCGACAACCCGACCCAATCATCTCTGCGTTTAAAACGCACGCTCGAACAGTTACTTCTTTTGTGTTCTCACCTACGGACGCAAACACCGTGTACACGTCATCATATGACTCAACAATACGGTCCATGGACTTGGACAAGGGTGTCTCGGTTCAGGTTTTCGCCCCATCGGATGACGGTGATGATATGCCGCTGTCCGCCCTCGACATGGCGGTCTCACAGCCGAACTTGCTTTTCTTCTCCACCTTAGATGGCGGAGTTGGGCGGTACGACGTACGGGCACCACGATCAGAGGAAATATGGATGTTGTCGGAGCAGAAGATAGGAGGCTTTTCTCTGCATCCATTACAGCCACACCTAATTGCCACTGCTTCCCTGGATCGCACAATGAAGATTTGGGATACGCGGAAGATGGCTGGCAAAGGAGATATGAAACACCCGGTGCTGCTCGGCGAGCATGAGTCTCGTCTGTCTGTGTCGCACGCATCATGGAGCGTAGGCGGTCACGTTGCAACAACGTCGTACGACGACACCATCAAGATTTACGACTTCTCGGATGCAAGCAGCTGGAAGATTGGCCACGACATCGGATCAAAGGCCATGGAACCGGCGCATCAGGTCCGCCACAATAACCAAACCGGGCGATGGGTCACCATTCTCAAACCTCAATGGCAAAAACGACCACATGATGGGATCCAGAAATTCGCCATAGCGAACATGAACCGATTCGTCGACGTCTTCGCTTCTGACGGCAGCCAGCTGGCCCAATTGGACGGCGAGGGCATCACTGCCGTGCCGGCTGTTGCCCAGTTCCACCCGACCTTGGATTGGGTCGCCGGAGGCAATGGAAGCGGCAAGTTGTGCTTGTGGACATGAGACGCTTATGGTGCGTGCAAATACGGTATGGATGGCGCATTTAGGAGTGGACATACAAAGTAGACGAAGGGTTTTGCCTTGCATGGTCACGATCTTGCTTGGATTGACAAGCCCCAGCATGAAAAAGGTCAACCGTGCTCTCGAGGGTTTGGACTTGGAATGGAGTTTCACATTTTTGCGATTTAGCCTTAGCATCAGTTCAATTCGTCTATCTTTGTCGCGTTGACGGTCTCAGATCAAGCCGAGCAGCCCAGGGTGACGTGAACAATACTCATTCTTGGCATTTAAGTGCCTACTTATCCGGTCTGCTTGTTCATATAGCCCTCCTCTTCTTTCTCCGTTTCAGCTAGGTGCTTCAGGGCCGGCGTCGTGGCGTTAACTTCGAAGGCGATGTTGTGCAGCCCGCCCTCTGCCTCCCATGTCAGCTCCATATACGTCTGAAGGGTCGTCACTAGCTGCAAGCCGAAGCCGACAAGCCCAGCCGGGGTGCCGGGGACTTCATCTGTGACTCTCACCCGTGTGGTCACGCCACTACAAACTCAAGAAGAGTCACGCCCCGATGGGTCTAGGCACTTAACGGAAACCGTTCAAAGAACTGACTAGAGCGATGGCAAGTAAAAGACGAGGGATGAGAACACAACAATTTACTGGGCTGTTTCAGGAGCAAGTTCAGTCTGACGCGAATTCATTCGACAGTGTTCTTCAGCTGCTGTCAACGCTTTCGGCAACCGGCGCCCGGCAACAACGTCAGTGAATTCAGGGACAATTGGGGCAGGAATCATTATGCTTCTCCAAGATGGAACACCATACTCTCGTACAACGATGCCAATTGATAGTTTTAAGATGACTCTCACCTGAAAGCGACCAATTTTATTATTTTGGTAGTCTTGGCACCAATCAATTGACAATGCAATGACACTTATGCCCGTACTTATAACATGGTGTTGGTTGGGGTTATCACAGTAGAGAGGTCCAACGTAATAAATCCCTCAATTCTCCCACTCAAAAACACCCTTACCCAATGGTGCCGAGGCAACAAAGCCGTGAGGAAGTTCCTGCGCCGTATCGTGGTTTAATGCAACCTCGGGATTGAAAAATAGAGGGTCCAGCGACTCTGGCACTGCTTGGCGTTTCCACAGTGCCTCGGCCGAATATTGCTGGGGAAAAAAAACAACCCTGACGTCGATTATGGGGCCATGAGGCGCCCCAGAGACCGCGCTACCGGAATCCTATCCGAACACCCGATTTCCTCAAGCAGCCTCACTCGACATCTTGATTGCTCTTATTTCATGCTTCATCGTCTTGAAACGGCTCAAGGCGAGAATCATCAGCCATGGCCGGAGAGCACAATGCCCCGGACTCGCTGGAGGCTTCCGCTAACTCCGGCGGCTCGGACCCAGAGGTCGCTGCGAAAGACTCGCAAGCTCCGCGACGTCGACAATGGACTCTGCCCGCCTGGCTTCAACACTTCAACTCCCATGACCTCAAGATCCTCTTCCGCTGCTTCGCTGCGACATGGACGGTAATGCTTCTCGTCTTCATCCAGCCTGCGCTCGAACGCATCGGTGTCGCCACCTTCTTCGGCGCGGTCGTGTTGTTTATTGCACCGCCGGCCAACATCCTGTTCGTCTATCTCCTCGCCGCTCTATCGGTCCTCTTCGGCATGTGTCTCGCATGGGCTTGGGGCTTGCTCACGATGTACGCCGCGCTGGCTGCTCGACCAGACTCGGAGACGCAGATGATGCTCCAATCCTTGCAAAAGCAGGCCGCCGCGCAAGCCAACCAGACCGGCCAGAGCCCGCTCTTGGAGGCGCAAATCCTCGTCAACAACGGTTTCATGCTCGATGCTCGGGTCACGGTGGTTTTCTACGTAATGTCCTGCGTTTTTATCTACGCATTGGCCCGTCTTCGGTGCAGTAATCCCAAGCTGGTTCTTGTGCAGATCCTTGGCACAATCATCACCGACCTCTTCTTGCTCTTCGGACCGACGCTGCCGACTTTCTCAGCAACCCTCGCTTGGGTGTTGGTGAAGCCGGGTATGGTAGGCATTGGTCTCGGCGCCGCGTGTTGTGTTCTCCTGTTTCCTCAGTCGACTTCGTACGTGGTGCTCGACCAGATGGAAAAGCTCATTCGACTGGCGAAGTCGCCGCTGGATTTGACTCGGAGAAGCCTAGCCAAGGAAGTGGTGCCGATGGAAGAGCTGAGAGGTGTCAGGAGCAACATGATTGGCGCCTACAGAGCCATGGAGCCGGCTCTTGCTTTCCTGCCTCTCGACCTTTCGCGCGGCCGATGGAGCGCCGACGACGTCCAGTCTCTTCAGGAACGGGTCCGTGTCGCCTTGCTTACTTGCTTGTCTCTGCTCGACTTCCACATCGCCAGGATCGCCGCCGAGCAAAAAAAGGAGAGGCTGCAAAGAACTCAGGCAGCCATAGTCACAGCCGGTCAGGGATCAGCCACTGAGAAGGACGGCCATGGCGTCGGCCATCATCAGTGGCTGCAAAGCGCACATTTGATCGATGCTTTGAGAAACCCTGAGCAGGGCGAGATGCTTGATCGCACAATGGAAGCACTGGAGGGCACCACGTCCGAAGTCTTGCAAGTCTGCTCACAGTCTCTCAGCCTTGTAGCAGAGTGCATCCACGCCGTCAATGCTTGCCGATGGATCGGCAAACCATCCCAGCAGAGGTTCGATGAGTTGGCCCGGCAGCTACAAGACACACTGGCAACATTACGTTCGGCGAAGGCCACTTGCGTCACCAACACCACCGAGGCTGTTCTGGGATGCCATGCTGACATCTTTGACAAGGACGGTAACCTCAAGTCCTATTCTGAAGAAATCGGTCCCCCCATGCTACGGGGTATCATCGTCTCCATGGTCATTGAAGAGCGAATACTAGGCTCAGCCTCGGCGATAGAGAAACTGCTCGAGCATGTTCTCCTTCTGACCAACACTCGAACGGCTCACCGCATCTGGCTCCCTTCCCGTCTTCAGTATGCCGTCTCGTGGCTGTTCAAAGGCAAGTCTGTCTCCGTCTCTGGCACCTCGACCAACGCCGCGGATGACCCCGACGATGTCTCAAATCCCGCTGCACTCGAGGAGAGGGCCAAAGAAGCTCACCGACGGCTGCAGCGCATTAGTCGAGGGTACGATGGGTTATCCGCTCAGAGGAGCCGCTTCAGCCGCGCCCTCGCAAAAACGTACACCTGGCTCTTCAACCCGGCCGGCATGTATGCAATTCGCATTGTCGTCGTGACCATTGCAACAGCCATTTCGGCCTCGCTTCCAAGCACTGCGGGCTTTTTCTACCGCGAGAAGGGCATATGGGGTGTCATCACTGCTCAAACATGTGTACTCGTGTACATGGCCGACTTTACCTTTTCAATCGTCTGTCGCGGGCTGGGCACGATCATTGGGGGGGTCATGGCCATGGTGGCTTGGTATATTGGATCCGGCTCTGGCACAGGCAATCCGTATGGCATGGCAGCTAGTACGGCCGTCATGGTTGCAATACTGGTGTGGTGGCGCATCTTCCTGCCACCGTCTTTTGCCCAAGCGAGCATCATGGCAGGAGCTACCTTTGCTCTCATTGTCGGCTTCAGCTACGACACACACCATATCCAACAATACGGACTCCCGGGAGAGGGTTACGTGGCATTCTGGAAAAGACTCGTTACCGTCTTAATTGGATTTGCTGCAGCATTCATCGTCCAGATCTTTCCGAGCCCACCTTCAGCCACCAATCACGTTTGCAAGGCGCTTGCAAATACAGTACAAACATTGTCAGATCACTACGCTCTTTTGCTGTCGCATTGGGGTCGTGCGGATCAGAACAGCCCCCTAAGCGCAGTGGCGGAGCGAATATCCCTCGATGTGGCACAGACCCTGACGTCGCTTAATCCAGCCTTAAGCTTGCTCAGAATCGAGCTCAGCTTCGGCCCCTTCGATGAAAAAGTCCTCAGAGAGACGCAGGAACAGTGTCAGTACATGAACCAGGCCCTGGGCAGGCTTCTTGACCTCTCTTCTTCCCTTCCCGAGGAACTCCAGAACCGATTCGTGCAGTCAGTCGGCATGCTCGAAGATCGCGTCATCGGAGATGTTATGGCCGTGCTGGGCATCATTGAGCAGTCTCTGAGGACTGGGTCCCCGCTACCCGAGCGGCTCCCAGCGCCACTCGTCCGGAGGTTCTTCGACTCATGGCACGCACACAATGCCTTGTTGAGCACGACGCTCGTGCGAGATGAACAATATCGGCGATATTGCATTGCTGTGTCGTCGTATCTCAACTTTTTGTCTGTCATAGATGACTTGGTGCTGGTGCTCAAGGGAGCATTGGGCGAGTGTCATGTTATTCATAAATGGGAAGATTCATAGCGTGAATAATTGAGTCGTAGCCCAGAATACCTTCCGCGCTACCAAGTCTTTGTTCCGTACAGGTTTCAGCAATGGTCCGTCAATGCAATCGTGGCCACCAAATTCGCTCTGAGAAGATTCATGCGTTCGAAAATCCGTCCATATCATGACAGTGATGGCGGCCTTGTTTTGATTTTCAGAAGGCCGTTACGCCGGGCACCTCATCTGTCCCGCAGTAGATATTTCATTCACTTATTTTTCATTATCCCTTTCCGAAAGCCTAAAGCGCTATACGGGACTAGTCCACTAAATAAAATGCCAGGGGGAAAAACCTGCTTAGCCGGCTCTCACCTGCCTCGCCGGACAAAAACCCCCCTTAGTCAAGATGCAATATCCGCAACAGATATCTTAAATTACACAGCTGTCACTCTTGCCACAGATGTGGTGCTTCTGCACAACGTTTCCCGTGCTCGGCGACGCATCAAAGCTTCTCAGAGTATCTCTTCGATGTCGAGAGACGGTTGTCGTCTCATTCCGACGAGGAATTCCATCCAAGCTTAGAGCAAGTTTTGCAGCTGCATAAGCTGCAGCCTTGGTATTTAGCACAAGTGCTTCCCAATTAATATTATAAAGGTCATCGCAAGATGCGTGGTAGCAGGCATCGTGGTTTCCAAACCCCGTAGTTAAACCAGCGGTAGGGATTCTTAGTGCAACGAAAGCAATGAAGTCAGACGAAATATCGAAGTTGCTACTAGACATTAGCATCTTCATATTTTAAAGTTGTATTGGGAGCTGAACATTACCCGTAGTGAGGCTTTCTGGTGTTTGACTCGAGGGTTGAGTTAAGGTAGTCGAAAAGGATTGATCCACCAGCTCTATCGGCATTACTATCGGCTAAAACCGCGAATTTCGGATTCGGGCTGCCAAGCATATCGTAATTAAAGTAAAATCGGATCTTATCCGCCTCTGCTTTAGATAAATGTTCTGTATAATAAAAAGAGCCTTCCATGCCTAGCCTAGTATTACGATTAGCGGTATGCCAGCTTTTGTATACGAAAAGTCTTACTCTTCTGCTCCCCACCAGGCGAAGCGAACTTTATTTTTGACGCCTTTGTATTGAGTGAGTAAGCCCATAATTTGAAGCAGAGCGGCAATGCCGCTACCATTATCATTGATACCAGGGCTGGACTCGACGCTGTCTAAGTGAGCACCAAGCATAATGACATTGTTTGGATCTCCGTCCTTCGTTTCGGAAATAATGTTCCAGCTTTCTCTAATCTCCGTTACCGCGTTAACTTGTAAGTTTACCTGGAGATTCTCTCCTGAGGCGAGTCGTCTACTCCATTCTTCGCCTTTTTCTAGGTCGATAATGCCGACTGGAATAAGCTTTCCGATGTGTTGCATCCCAAGTGTTGCCCAAGGGATATAGCCAGATTTCTGGTTGTATAAGACAACGGCCAACGCGCCGTGCTCTTTGGCGAGTTTGACCTTGCGCCAGATCGGACAGGCGCCACGTTTAATTAGGGCAATTTTCCCAGTAGCGTTGATACCCTTCCATTGATCTGCGAAGCAGGCAGATCCTCGCGTATTATTGACAGGTGTGTCGATGAGCTGCGCTGTTGTTCCGTAGGGTGTAGGCGTTGCGGTGTTGAACTGTAGCGTCTTGATATCCACTTCCCTCCCGTCTGGACCGGTAAGGAAAACCTCGTTCGCAAGTTCGTAACGAAAGGTAAAATGCTGCACAAAGGTATTCATGTGTTCTCCAAAACGGTTTTGTGCGCGCTTTAGGACAAAATTCATGGACTCGTTAAAGCCGGGCAGACCGGACGCACGGTTTCCACCATTGTTGCGAGCGATCTCGTTCAAGTGCCAGAGAGTGTTTCTTAGCCTATAAATAGTCAATAGTCGCGACTTAAGGGATTTTGAGCGGGATCAAAAGGTAGTAACGAACTCTCCCTCTTCGATGCCGTCGGCTAATCGTTCCGGTGTGAGCTGCGTGTAATTTCCTAGGGCCCGTGCAGCAAGCATAGCTGCCGTGGCGGCCTCAAAGATGAATTTCATGGTGACAGCTCGGCTATTTGCTCTCCTAGGCTTGCAGAAAGCTGCAGATGTTTATTCTGCCGCTCGCAAGCAAATTTGGTAAAATCAGAGCCTCCATGCCTTGGCTTAAATATTCGCGCAGCAATATTGCACAACGGACATGACACCACGCGGCACTGAAATCCATGCCCGGGATATACTTGCAATATTTCTAAGCTTCGGGTACTTCACAGCATAGAATTGGAAGCTAGTTATGAGCTTATCTTCAGTTGTCGCCAATGCGGTAGTTCGCATCGCCTTCGAGCTGCGAGGAACTATAACGTTAACGTTTACTCGTAGGGTGGTGATGATCACCACCGGGCAAGGAAGGATACAATGTTAAGCTCCGGGAAAATGCGCGGCTCAAAGCCATCGGCGGAAGGAGTGGCCTTGTGGGAAACCCGCGGTCGCATGGTTCACTCGCATCTCCGCCTCGAACCTTGCCCGGTTTCTGGCACGTTTTCAGAGATTAAAATGCCGAAAGTGCCAAGAAATGTCGGCAAATCCAAAGATTGGGCGTTTCTCAGATTGCGATCACTGCGTAACTCATGAGGAGCCCCAGCAGACTCTTACATCGCCCCTCACTGATGATAGCTAGAAGGTTCGTCAGATCCTAGTGCATGATGTCGTGCTCAAAGTTAAAGGCCGCCAAGTTAACAATATGGGGTGTTACAAATGCAGAAAGCGCGGCCTCATCTGTGCCGTGTCGCCATTGTCATGCTCTCCGGTTGCGTGGGTCCTCCACGTGCCGCTATAGGGCTTTTGAATGGATTCTTGAAGCGAACTCACGGCCATGATACGCATAATTTATACGTCCTGGTAGTGCAGCAGACTTTGCAATACATTCCCTTACATCTAAGTGGAATGGGTACCATTCGCTGAATTGGCCAGAGTTGTGACTCAGTGTCCCGTCTTCAGAGGGCAGGTGATCACTCATTGCCTTTATCTCACTCCAAGAGTTTGAACAGCTTAATTAAAGCACGCATGTTGAGCCAGACACCATTTAGAAACGACGTTTACACGTATACTCTACGCGGCAGATGCTGAGTGCTGTCCATATTCTCAGTATCGCCACTCCAATTTGTCTAGCAGGTGTCTGAAGAGAGCTTCCTTACTTCAGTACCACAATCCAGTTCGTCACTACAAGTATTAGCGTCGTTCATATAGTTACGGCACCCTATATAGAAGAGTTCGTTATACTACTGGGTTGCAAATCCTTCCTCCAGCAACTTTTAGCTTTCTCGGGTCTGGAGCAACTTTCTGTAAGCTGTGACTTGAATACCGGGAGTAGTAGTTTTATCTGCAGACTTCTTTGCTATAGAATTCGTGCAAGCTGGTCCTGGTTTGAAACGAGAGCAGTTCTCGCAACAGTCGACATCTAATCATGCTACAAACCGTCTTGAGACAAATTCACCGACGACGACCATGGAGGCATGGTGTGGGATGGCCTGAAACCCCTTTCTTGCCGCCGTCATCCCACTTCCGCCCAACCCTCCATAGGCAGCCTTTGCGCATCGACATGGATTCATCGTCAAATTATTACCTGCTGTGGGGGCGGCGTTCACTTCAGCGGTGGAGTAATGCTCAGCGCCACGCACTCTACATCACCTGCGGGAGCGGGAATTAAGATATCCCTGACATTATCTTCTATGTAGGAATCAAGGTCGTCAAGTGATCTTAAGTATCTTATATGGGGTTTGCATGTATTTAAGCAAAATGAAACATTCGTAATGCGGTGCAAGATACCCAAAGCGCTCCAGGCGGCGGAGCAACGTGCAAGTTGGGGAAGTATCATTCGATTGTTCGCAGAGCGCGCAGCTGTCACTCTACATATAACCTCGACAAGTTCTAGCCGCATCACATTGCGGATGGCAGCAAAGAACGGCCCATGGCCATCTGAAGCTTCGGATATTGTCAAGCCCGGTGAACGACACGGTAGTGAGTCTCTCTGCGCTGTGCGGAGCTTGTCTGCATGGCCTGGCGAGGAGTACCATCTTTTGGAGGGCGGGGTGTTGATGTCCACGCGATGAGCGGCGGCTACGGTGGCGTCACGATTGAGGGTGGCTGTCACCCTGCCAAGGCCTCACCGGACAACAAACCTCCGCCGGTAGCTACCGAGGCTCTCAGCGATTCGCCGAGGCGGGCTCGGCACCAATATGCAGTTACTTGCACGATGAGAGACCAGCATTGATTCGAGAGCCCTCGGCCAACCACAGAGACGAGAGCTTCGGTCTCGGGCGACTGTGGTCCTTCATGCACTCGTAGCATACAGTGCACGGTCGGTCGGTGAGCATCGAGGATTTGTAACTCGCACATCCCTCACACTTGTGAATGAGGCAAGCTAGCTGGAAGCGGAACACTCGGGACCGGAAATACGTTCCTGGATTGTGAAGTGCCTTATAAAGAGGATACTGCACCTGCTCACCTGACATCTTGAGGGCAGAAGTTCAACTCCGCCCCCAGCGTTGCGATCTTTGGCAGCCTCGCATATCACCCACAATGGAGAGCGGTAGACCATTGACAATGCTCGACAAGCTCGAGGAGCAGAGCAAGACACCCGGTGGCTGTCCAGCCTAATGAACATCAGCGCTAACACTGCCACAGTCAACGTCGATGTCGATTGGATGGACCCTGATTTCATCAAGAACCTACCCTTCAAACCTCATGACCAGACGAGTAACCAGCTCTGGGTTGATATTCAGCTCAGCCATGAGTCCAACCGCGAGCTTCTGCTTCAAACCGCCATGCAGCTCAAGAGTGAAGGATGGCTCGCAATTTACAATCGAATGGTATGGCTGAATCCGCGCTTCGTTCGAATTTACCTTTTGCTGACATTCATATCCCAAATACAGTCCTGTTTCCTCTGCAAGAAGAACATTGATCTCATCCAAGAACGGGTTCTCCTCCAAACACTACCCTCCAACTGCTATAGCACCGAAAAGACAGTCGAGCACGCGCTCCAGTACGACAAGGAATTCACCCGCGAAGGCATCAGCCGCGATCGATACTGCATCAAGATCCCTGCAACCGGGCCCGGGCTAAATGCTGCAAGGATTCTGTCCGAACAGGGCATTGCGACGTTGGGAACGGCTCTGTTTGGGCTCCCTCAGGCCATTGCGTGCAGCCAGGCTGGTTGTATGTATGTCAGTCCCTACTTTAATGGTGAGACGCCAGAACCGGATTCAACAGGATGGAAACGAGGCTTACCCTTGGGCAGAGGTGCGCGCACACGAGGACCGCTCGCTGTGGACGGACGTCGATGATCCCGCTAGGGACCATCCCATGTCAGCCCGCGTGTTCAACATTCTGCAGACGTACAAGCGTCTGTACGAGGAAACTGGCAAGGAGCAGCCACTACTAAAGAATGCCAGGTACCAGATGACTTCCAGGCCGCTTTATCAGCTAATCTGACCCTTGCGTAGCTTCATCTCCGTCAAGGAGGCCATGGCTGCAGGCGAACTCGGCTGCCACTCCGCGACTTTCTCCCCCGCGATCCTTGACGCGTTGGCGAGTCTCCCCTATGACGACGCGAAGAAGGCGAGCCAGGTACCCGCGAAGCCCTCGCACGTATATAAATTCCCGAACCCTACGCCTGAGCGCCTCAAGAAGCTGGCTGGCATGGACCCGTTGGCCGCGGCGGGTTATGACAGCAAGCTGGCGAATACAGACATTGACTACCTTGCCGACGGTGGAAAGAAGCTCGATGAATCAATTGCGGCGGACCCCATCGCCGCCGCGCGGCTCGAGGATGCGCTCAGGCTGTTCACGGAAGCGGAAGCGAGGAGCAAGGCCAAAATCGAAGAGGTCATGAAGCTCGTCTGAGGAAAGACGTCTATGTCTCGACTGGTATGAATCCACAGTAAATGTAACATGGAATGGCACTGAGATCCGCCCTCTACTCTTTCTTATCGACGAAGCTGTGTTGCATCTCTCTGCCACTGCCGGCGTACCCGCACTTGACGTAGAAAGCCTCCTTCTCTGGATTGCAGTTCAGGATGCTCTTAGTGCAGCCGACGTTCCTTGCGACAGAGTCGAGAGCGTTAAGCATCTTGAGCCCCAGGCCCTTGCCCTGGTGGTCTTTGGAGATGCAAATCTCTTCAACGTGGCCAACGATGGCGCGATTTTGGATGCTGGCCGATTTCAGAGCGAGCTCGGGACCATGTTTGGTGCAACGCGTAGAACAGTTGGCACTTACAACTTCTTCTCAACTATGACGGCCCCGGTCCCCACTATGAGACCCTGGTGCTCGATGACGACGTAGAAATACGGCCCCTTGCCGCCGGTATCCATCTCATCGTAGCGCTCGTTGAATTCGTCGACGGTCAAGTTTCCCATCCACGTCAGATCGCGTAGGCACTCCAGGAAGCCCTTGCTGTAGTCGCCTCTTTCCAGCGGTCGGACGTGAAAGCCATCAGGGAGGGAGGAGACGACCTCGGCGGAGATGAGGGATGCGGGGAAGAGCTGCCTCGGCGCGGTCATGGCCAGATCAGTCGTCCCAATGGGTCAACAAGAAGGCCGACGATGTGGACTACTCTTTCACGTGAGGACACGGGATGCTTGCGTACAGCAGGCCCAGGGTCAGTGGTTTGGTACTTCAGATGGTGAAGCCGTCTAATGACGCTGCTTGCTCTGGGACCTGGAGAGCGCCCCGCACTGGAGACGGCGACGTAGATGTTCTCGTCGAGCCAATCAGCTTCACGGTTTTTGATCGAAAATGAATATTCGATGTCGTCTCAACTACAAAGTACGAGAATGACTCGGAGCCATGGCACCTGCAATCATGTGTATTGCCCTGTTTTGGTATCGTGAGCACCCTCACGTCTGCAGGCTTGAAGTGGGTGATGCGTCGTGATGCGCTTCATTTTCAGGGCACCCCGACGCCCCGCCTCAGAGAATTTTTGCCATTCGTCGAGATCAAGCTGGCGTGTCTTCTTTTGGGGCGCTTTACACTATTTGCAAGCTGCCATTGGTCTACATGTAGCTGGGCAGTCGATTTCATTCGGGATGCCTGACAAGAGAAGGTGAAAGGTCTACATGTATTAAAGACCACCAAAAAGCCACCGCGAGCAGTAGACCCCCATCTTTCTGTTGACCTAAGAGCCATCCGACTTCTGCCTCTCGATTATCCTTGACTTGTCGACCTGAGACTTGCCTCCCATCACGCAATGGCAGAGCATCTCACTTACATCGGCAGCGGCCCGTACTGCTACGCCAATTCGTTGGCCATGATGCTCGGAAAGGGTGCGCCGTCGCCCGCCGTCCTCGAATTCGCCACCTCTAGTCCCTTTGGCATGGAGATCATCGGCGACAAGCTCGTCTTTTTTGACCCCTACGGCTGGGAGCCGGCCTCCAGCCTCGACGCCGCCCTCAAAGCAGCAGGCTGGGAATCCACCCTGACAGTCGGCAAGGACGCTGACGATGCCCTCGCGCTTCTGACCGAGGCCCTGAAGAAGGGCCCCGTGTTCATCGGCCCCATCGAGATGGGCCACCTGCGATACCAACCCGGCATGAATGGGCCAATCGGCGCGGACCACTACGTCGTGGTATTGAGAATCGACGAAGCCAGCGGAGAGGTCGAGCTGCACGACCCGCACGGCTACCCGTACGCGACGATTCCAACCGCCGACCTGCTGACGGCGTGGCGGGCCGAGTCTCTCGGCTACGGCAAGCCGTTCATGATGCGCAGCGGCTTCCGACAAGTCGAGCAGGTTGCCGAAGATGAAGTCATCCGGCGCTCGCTCGCCAACGCGCGCCGCTGGCTGTCCATGGAGGTCGTCGACAAAACAACCATGCCGCCCGGCTCCTCGGGCAACGGCGAGGCGGCGCTCCGCCTGGCCAAGATGGTCGAGGCCGGTCTCGGCGGTGACATGCGTGCGCATTTGACCTACTTCGCCGTGCGAGTTGGGGCGCGCCGCCTGGCCGACGCCGCAACATGCCTGGCGCGCGTGGGCTGCGACGAGGCTGCGCGGATCGCGGCGGCACAGGCCAGGCTGGTGGGCGCGCTGCAGCATCCGCTCATGGTGAAGGATAATGCCAAAGCGGCAGCCTTGTTGCGCAAGCTGGCGCCGACATACGAGGAGCTCAAGATTGCGCTGGAGAAGTCGGTGGCGTGAGCGGTTCCTCAGCAAGGAGGTGATGCGATAATGTCGATCCCATGACTACATGTAGGTTGAGAGCACTCTACACATGTAAGAATCAGTCAAAATTCACCATTATACTCCGTAGGAGTGGCTTCATTCGTGGAAAGGTCGGTCGAGGCCGCGAGACCAATGCTCGTTGCCACTGGCATCTTCCAGTCTACTAGTCGTATCTATATTCATCGTTCTTTGCGTCTCTCGGTAAGAGAAGGGTCTCACCAAAACAGTTTTGCTTTTACAGCAGCGATCTCGCATAGCTATCGAAGAGCGGGAGCGGATCGAGGACGAGTCGAGCACGCTAGCGCGGAGGAAAGCCCGGGAGACCGAGGAGCTGAAGCAGAAGATCCGGGACCTAGAGCGCGAAGTCAAGACGCTCGGCCCGTTGGGCACCGGCTGAAGCAACCTCCTGGCCGTTACTGGTAAGCCACGATGATGGCCACGCGGACCCTGTTGATCCGACTCCGTCGTGCTCCCAAAGCTTCCACGACGTCACCTCACCCACCAGCGCCGGCCCGGTCGTCTCGTTGCAAGCTCACTCGCCACAGCTGCAATGGCGTGCATCGAAGGCCAGCCGCGAGGCATCTTCAAGGTGTGCCATGGATATGTTCGTGGCCACGCCCCTCCGCCGCCGCGCCCTCATCCGCATCGCCCTCGCCCTCCCCCTCGGCTTCGTCCTGGTGTCGCTGCTGCTGCAGTTCACCCTGGCGTACATCATCGGCAGCACGAGTGGAAGCGCAGGAGAGAAGAGCTACCGCTCGACCTTTGCAAGGCCTACGTCGCGCAAGTTCAGGTTGCAAAGAAGGCCCAAGCGCCCCGTCGGCCTCGTCGCCCAATCCGCCGCGCAAGCGCCCACTGGCGACTCCCGGCCTGGCCGCCGACCTGCTCACGGGCGCCCGCTAACGGCCTCTCGCTCCCCCCGCCCTGTTTTCGTCCGTCAATGGGCCTCCCGTCGGCTTTCATTGCCGCCAGCTCGAGCCCACGCGGGGCCCAATCGCCGCCTTTGACTCGGAGCCGCCCCGCCATCCTCCGGAGCCGCGACGAGCAGCCGTCTGGTAACGCCGACGAAATCTCCCGACTACCTTCGCTCCGTGACCCGCGCCTGACATTTGCTCTTGCCGCCCCTTCTCCCTCGCCGTGGCCCTCTTCGTTCCCCTCGGTGCATTCGATTGAGAGCCTACGCAGCAGGCGGACACACGAATACTCGCGCACACGACGCGGACAGACAGCCGCCTCCGCCTGCCCGACACACAGACATCAAGACAGCATGGGGCGGGCGCGGGTCCTTAGCATTGTCTCTATCATGCTCGCAGTCTATGCCAAATTATGGATGGAACACCAAATGATAGAAAAAGTGTAAAACGCCCGCGCAATGGCTTACTCAACACCGCGTCATGCAACTCGTAGTCTCGTGTCGCGTCACAGGCAGCGGCATGCTACCCACTCTTGACCGCCTGGCCCTGCATCGTCTTGCCCTTGCCGCCAAGCCCCAATCCGCTGCTGTAGCTCTCGCTCAGCCGTTTCGTAACCACGTCCCCCGAATCCGGCTCGTCCGAGCCAATAAATGTCCAGCTTTCCTCTGTCTCGTCGTCGTCGTCGTCATTGTCCACCTGCGCATTCTTGCCAGCCTTGCGCTTAATGAGACTCTTGGCGTACTCAAGGTCTCGGTAGATGTTCTGTATGGCGTTTTCGACGCCCGTCTCCTGGTAGGTTGTTAGCACGGTCCCGAGCCTGCCAGAGGCAAGGGAGATTCATTCATACCTTACGGATCTGCTCGCCAAGGACGCGGGCTTTGACAATCATGCGCTCGTTGCGAGTAACTTCCCACAGCGCCCGGCCGAAGCTGTTGGTTCCCCAGCGCCTCACCCAAACGCCGACACCGAGATCCTCCACTCGGCTCGCAAAGAAGAACTGGTCGCCGAAAAATGGACGAATGATGGTCGGTATGCCTGCTCTCAGACTCGCGCCCGTTGTGCCCGAGCCACCGTGGTGCGCCGCGGCATCTATCTGCCGGAACAGCCAGTCGTGCGGCGCCGACTTGATGACGTGAATCTCGGGTGGCATTTTGGGCTCGTCTGGGCGCGGCTTGGCTGGATCATCCTTGGGCGAGATGCGGTCGGACCAGCCCTTGGAGAGGATGCACCGCACGTCGGCCTTGAGCACGGCGTCTATGACCTCTTGCGTCATCTTGGCCGGGTCGCTCACGATGATGGAACCAAAGCCCACATACACCAGCTTCTTGCCGTCCTCCCTGGCTTTTTTGATGAAATCGTCCAGCTCTTTGGGCGGCTCGTACTCGTCCCCCTCGTCCAGGAACCAGTACCCGGTAACCCGGATCCAGTCCGAGAAGTCGAGCGGCGGCGCCACGACGCTCGGGCTAAAGTTGTACAAGAACGGCACCTTGTTGGGCTGCATCTTTTCGAGGCTCGTGTTTGGCAAGCCCAGCGTCTTGTTGCGCCACTTATTGACTTGATGGGCCATGGCTTTCCAGAAAATGTTGTCAAACATGACATACGTCATGTAGTTGTAGGCGCCGCCCATCTTGTGCTCCGGCATGATGAACGCATGCGGATACGCCCTGGTCCTCGTCCACGGCATCGTGAACGCCCTGAAGTAGGGGATGCTGAGCTTCTCCGCAATGTGAATACCGGCCATGGCGGAGGGCGATTCGATGAGCAAGTCGGCTCCCTCGCATGCCTTGTACGCCGAGTCTAGCAGCTCGTCCAACCAACCGCGAAAGGTGGCGTTGGCTTCACGTAGGAAAGAGATCGTGAATGTTCCGTTCTCAATGCAAAGGCGCATGAGCTCGCCCGGGTCGCCCTCGACGCGCGAGAATTCTATGCCGTGAGACTCGATCCAGCCTTGGAACTCTGCGTGCGTGGCGATTCGAGGCTTATGGCCCTCGGCTAGCAATCCCTTGCAGAGCGCAATGTAGGGTTGCACGTCGCCCCTGGATCCGATGGTGAGGCAAGTGATCTTCAACGAATTCTGCGGTTTGAAGTTGAGAAACGACCCGTCCGTCTCCTCGGGCAATATGGTGGGCGCGTCAGGCAGGCACGCAGTCTGCTGTGGCAGCCGAAGCTCGTGGTCGAGAAATTCCCCTTGTCTGGCAGACTTCAGTGCGTCTCGTTCGGCAATGGCCTCGTCTTCCTCCTGGCGCTCTTCCTGCTGCAGGATGCCCGCCTCTCTGAGGAAGCGGCTCGTTTCCAGGCCCTGCAGCAACGTCACAGCGCAGTCGTCCCGCACTTCCACCTGGCTGAATTCAAAGAACAGTTCCTCGTGGCCGCGAATGACGAGGACGAGTCCAGAGTAGCCGAGCCGGAAGCCCTTTTCCTTGTGCACTGTTTCAATGTCTTTAAGCGGCAAAATCAGTTTTGTCCTGGTGCCGGGAAGCAGGCTGCGGAAGCAAAATGATCGGTCGCTTATGTAGACTTTGCCATAGAGAGGCAGCACACGAAGAATGTTGCCGTAGTACGTGGCCAGAAGTCGCTCATTCTCAGGCAAAGCGAAGTGAGCTCGGAATCGCTCCATAGAGGTCTGAATCTTGCCCTCAGAGTCCTCCTCGAGCTCGTCGTCGTCTGGTCGCAGGCCAGCGGGCTCGTCGTAGTGCTTGTGGCCACCCTTCCACATACCTGACACCTTCTCGACGTATCCCATGGACTCAGCCGCGAGCAGGGAGCTCATTCGCTTGCCGGTTCTGTTCAGGTAGTCGGCAAAGGCACCCGCGCGCTGCAGGGGATACGTCCCCATCTTTGTGATGCTCTGCAAGGTCGGCGTGGACGGCCGCTGAGGGTCAAAGTCCGGGTAAAACTTCCCTTGGTCGATGTGGCCAGTCGTCGCGCCGTGGTGTGGGTGTGGATAAACTGGGTTCGGTTTCTGTGACGAGTCCTTTGGCGTCCGGGCCTTCTTCTCCATCGTCTGACTCGACGACGGAGAGCGCAGCATGGTTGGGCTGTGGAACACCTCGCTGCCCTTGAGGATCTGGCTGGCGGAGGGGACGTCGTCGACGGAAATGGTCAAGTTGGAGTAACTGGGGTCATCGGTGGACGATTGCAGGTTCGACTCCGAAGACTCTAGCACGTTGCGCGACTTCTTGTCATCGCGAGGCCTGCGGCTCAGGGACCTGTTGCCACTGAAGCTCCTGCGTGGACTCTCCTCCCGCATCATGCTGGACACTTCATGACTCCGCCGTCCTATGCGACGGAAGGCATCCAGGCTCGTCCTGGTCGACACGTCGAGGCTGGTACGAGGACTTGGATTCGCGGAAATAGGGGACATAGCGGAGAGCGTTGCCTTTACGGGCTCGGGAAGCTTGGTCGTGCGGATCTTATCCATGTGAAGATTGTCCCGGCTCGCACTCCTAGAGCCTAACGGAGATGGCTGGGCCGAAAGGCTGGTGTTTTGCAGCTGGACGGCGACCTGGTCGGCGGTCTGGTTGGCTGATGCCGCATCCTCGACCAGGATTTTGAGAACGTTGATGGCTTCCCGCCCAAAAGAGAAGAAGGAGAAAAAGTACTGCAACGAATGTGAGGGATTGACTCTGTGTAGTGGAACGGGTGTGGTACTGACCTCGTCAATGGCATACGTCTCGTCATTGTCTATAACGCGGATCTTGCAAGTGTCCGAAAACTCCATCATCTGCGTCTCCTCGACGTCGATGACGTTATGGATGGGCAGCGAGATTTTGACGCTGTCACCCTCGTTGTGGCTTCGAAAGATGACGCGCTGGAGGCTCTTCACCCACTCCTTCGCGCTGGGGGCGCTGTCGGCTTTGAAGCGGTAGGTCCGGTAGCTGGTGATGACCTCGAAATGCACGCCGTCTTTTTCGCTGTCGACGACGCGGGCCGAGATGCCAAATCTGAGATCAATCTGGCCATGAGGAAAGTAGAGGTTGGTGCAGTCGCGATAATAGGACAGCACTTCGCCCTTTAAGCGGAACCAGTAGCGATGATATTTGGGATTTCGCTTGCCGCTCTTGGAGAGGTAGCCGGACTTGGCAACTACATTCTGCGGGACAGGTCAGCAAACGGCCAGCGAGTGTTGAGCCCAGGGGGGGTCGTCTTACAGCTTTCTTGGGGAGGTACGCATAGAAACAAATGTGCTTGGCGGTAATGTATAAGAAGCCCTGGAGAAGGACACTCTGAAGCAACCAGCAAGGATACTCTGTTGTTTTGAGGTGAGCAACGTGGCTCGGACGGAAGCGGGGGGAACGATGGACACAAACCTTCTATCACCCGCTCAGGCTCTTCAAACTGGAAAATCTCCATCAGCCGTTTGGCGAGCGGCGTAGAATCATCATCGTCATCTGTCCGGCCTAGATCCGCGGAGCGCCCCTCAAGATCGAAGCTCGGGCGGCTTGCCATCTCAGCCTGCGCTTGCAACATGCGGCTCATGACTGGGGCCAAGCGGTTGTCCTCATCTTTTTCCATCGCGTGGTCCGGAAGCTGAGACGGCTCGCTGGTCTCGCTTTGGTCGTCGGACAAGGGGGAGGTAGGCGCAGACAGACGGCTCGACTCGCGTTTGGCCTTGTGCTTGCGCGTGGGCAGCGTGGCAAAGGACTTGAGCAGCCTGTGACCGGAGAGCCTCTTTCTGTGCTTGCGTTTCGGTTCGTCATCTTTGGAGGACGGTTGGAGGATCGCAGTCTGGGAAAGGTCCTCGTCGCGCCGGCCGCGAGCCACGCCGGCCTCGTCGTCACTGCTGCCGTCGTCGAAGCGCTCGTTGAAATCGACCCGGGACCCCGCGGCGGCGATGAGGCCGAAGATGCTCTGGTTCATGTTGACAGACATGGGCCCGCCGCGCGTCGAGGCGGCGGCCAGGGGCGACAGATCGTCATCGCTGTCGCTGTCCTTGAGAGGCTCCGGCAGGTCGACTGTTCGATGGTGCTGCCCGCGGCTCTTCTTCTGAAGCCTCCTGCCACCTCGCTTCTGCGCTTCGTCGCCGCTCGCGGGCCCGCCATCGGGAGACTGTGGAGGGAACGCCATGGCTGGGAGGATGTTGCTTGCGGCCGATGGATCGGTGGTGCAGGCTTGGAGGATGATGCTGCTGCTGCTGACGGCGGCGGCGGAGCCTGCCCAGGTTCTCGAGAGGCCGGGAGAGCGGGGCCCTCCGCCGCATTACAGCGACAGCACCACTGTCAAACCCACCCAAAGCCCACTAAGACCCCTACCAGGTCAGCGGCAGACCCACCAGGCTGCGTGCCGCGACTCGTTCGAGCGGGCATCAGGCTCCCCGACACCTCCGTGAACTCGCGGGGAGGCTTGTCGAATCCAACCTCACCTCGAACTGACCTCGCCTCTGCGTCCAAGCGCCCAAGGTCAGCCCAACACGACCAACACCGAACATACACTTAGCGCGGCCGCTTCTCGAGTTGCATGACCCCAGCAAGCGGTCGACAAAAATCGGCGAACCCCAAAATGGCCCCCACACCTTAAGAACGCTACTATTAACCTTCCTCCTCAAGTAAAGGCTATTACTTTAACAATTCACAGCGCAGCGATATCGTCTTCAATAAATATACTATTTCTTTTCAAAAATGTATAGATAGCTAAATATTTGTAATTATTAGAAAAGTTTTTTGAAGACGTTCTACTTAGGGCTCTACTGCATTTACGCGCCCAGGGAGCATTTTGGGGTTCGCCTTTTTTGGTCAACCGCTTGCCCAGGCCCTATCGCAGTATCTGCGGGGGAGCGATGGGCCAATGACGACAGCCGAAGCTTGGGACCGACCACATACAAGTACACGTAGCAAGCACAAGCCCAAAGCCAGTTCAAGTCAGAGGCAATTCCGCGAACCTTGTGAAGATGTGAGGCGCGCTGGCCGTCTTTGCCGAAGGCCTTGTCGGTCACGCTCGCGTGGATGGTGATGTGTCGGGCTGCTAGATGCAGCCAGCGGGAGGGAGCATGTGATTGCCGCCCGTACCTCACAGGTCGGGTGTCTCTGCTGTCGCGAGACCTGGTCTGACAGGCCCGTGGCAAGGCGTGGCGCCCCAGACCCACACGGCTCCAGGGACCCAGACGCAGATGGGCCCGGGGAGGTTATCCATCAGCTACGAGTGCGAGTACCTAAGGAGGTAGATATCGACAGTTGGGATGGTAAGAGGTGGTGGAGTACCTTAGGTAGTTCAGTGGGATAGAAATCACCAGGTCGAGCGCTTTGCTGATTGATGCACTCTTTCAATTGATACGGTGGACAGTTTGACAGTGAAGCTCCCTGTATCTTGCCTGCAATACCCGGATAGCGCATGTCCGCTCGTCGTTGGCAGCCCTCCGAAACTCTCCTAATATTGAAGCCTCCGCAGAGGTTGTTTTGGAACCAGCATTAGATCACGAATCTCAGCACACCAGATACCTACGCTAGATCGCTGATGTAGAAGCAAAACTGTTTTGGTGAGACCCTTCTCTCACCGGGAAACGCAAAGAACGATGAATACGTGTACGAGTAGCAGAAGATGCCAGTTAGAGACAATGCTAAGGACCCGCGCCCGCTTCATGCTGTCTTGGGCCTTCTTTGCAACCTGGATAGCCGCCTCCACGCGGCCTCTCATATCCCTGACCGTGCTATCCGCGCGTTCGTCGACGTCGGCCAGTAGTCTTCTCATCGTCTCCCCTTCTCGCATCCGCTCCTGAAGCAGTCGCTGAACCTCGGCCAACTCCTCCTCGAGCGATCACAAGACGCCCGAACCGTGAGCCATGCGGCCGTTTCGTCACGGTATTACATTTCGACGAATTCAATGGTTTCCTCGCAGAGTTACCTTTCCCCGGTTTGTTACTCTAAAAAGGTGTCTATTTGCTGTTCATGAATTCCTCGCATAATTTCGTTTCTCTGATCTATTCTATGAGGACGGTGTCTATTTGCTCGCGCAACCGGGTTTCTCTTTTACAAAGCATTTGTACCCTTCCCTCTAGTGATTATGTTGGCACCTTGTTCCATGCTGATCAGCCAATGGTCAACAGCTGTCCCAGGAAGCCTCGTCATATCGCATTCATCGTTTGGCGCTGCTGTGGCTCATCCTGGGCCGGACCGAGATCGCCCCCCCACAGGTCATCGTATCCTGCGACCATTTCAGTCGTCGGATATTTAGCCTCCAGCTTTTCCTTTAACCTTCGGTCTTCCGGTGAAACCAGCCATGATGTTATTTGGATACATTTTGCGGATGGTTGGTAGGGCGAGTATGCCACCGTGTGGCCAGGTCGTGTCAGTGTTGCGGCGCTCGGGGACGAGCGGAGCTGGGAGTCTTGTATTTGCGAGTCTTCGACGAACGTGGATCTGACGACCGCTGGTAGCGAAGTGTTCTCGACTCGAAAAATGGCTAGCACATAGGATGTCATTGATTGCAACCGCTGGCCGTAACACCGCCTCTTTTGGTGGGTGGTTTTGACGGTCGACAAGCTTTGCCCTGCGCGTGGTTGCGCCATTGTAGTGTTTGACATTTAAGAACCCGCCGCGTCGTCCAAGAGTCTCTGGGTTTTATGTCCCGTCTGGCCCTGCTATGAGGGAGTCGTGCGTTGAGCTGTCTCTCTCGTGTTCTTTCGAAACGATCAAGTTCTAGCCCAATCGAAACTCGGTCCAGTTGATTTGTAGATAAAGCACGGCAATGGAATTTTCTCGGGAGCAACGAAATCCAGCAAAGCTTGCAGCTGAGCACTTATCAAATAGCCGAGTGCAAATGGAGGTTCAAATCCGATCCAGCGATCTGCAGCCTCGAAGACGACCCTCCCAGGAACGAGACCATTATACTTGAACCGTGACGACGTAAACCTCCTACAAACGCCTTTGGGAGCCTACCTCCTCATTACGGTACGTCTCTAAAGATTGAACTCGGATCAAGCTTGTCCGTGATTTTCAAAACATTTCCGATCGGCCGTTTGACAGGCCGGCCTGAAACAGCACACGTATTCTTCCCATCCCAGCGCCTAGAAACAGCTAGAAGCCGACACTGAAACGCGGGAGGCCGCCGCCGCTAGCCTTGGCGGCCGTGGAAGCCTTCCAAGTCGGCTCGAGGAACGCCGCGCCGGTACCAGCCCCGATCGCAACCCTAGCCGCAAGCGTTGATGGGGCGGTGGGTTCGGTTCCTGGGTTCGGTTTCCAGTGCCAGGTTGGCAGGGGTAGGGAATAGAGTTTGGCCCACCGTCTTGATGTGGCGCGATGCAATTTGCGACTTCAATGCATCAGGGGTGTGGGGGAAGGCGGTCGACTGCCGACCACGTTTACGAGCATGTCCGTTCCTGTGCCCAGTCGAGACTCGTTCGGGGTTGTTTCGGGCCGTCCCTACTCACGAGCACTTCCGTTTCTGTACCCAGTCGAGAATCGCTCGGGGTTGTTTCGGGCCGCCGTGGACGTCAGTGTATTGCCCGACGTCGTGGTCGTCAACATCATTGGCCAAGTACAAGACCAGGGGTGGCGCTACGGAGTCCCCGAGTTCGACAGAAATTGCCCTCCCTCTCCCCAACTGCTGTGTTGCTTAGATAGAGGGTTGGGCACGCGCCAGCAGCGAGTATAGGCCAGACAGCTACCGCTCGACCTTTGCAAGGCCTATGTCGCGCGAGTTCAGGTTGCAAAGGAGGCCCAAGACAGCATGAGGCGGGCGCGGGTCCTTAGCATTGTCTCTATCATGCTCGCAGTCTCGTAAAACACATAGAGCTCACAAATGAATTGAAGCTGAAGACTATGACTCCCAGTAGGCCATGTTCAAGTACAGCTAGGAGATATTTATTTGGAATTCCGCCATGTGCCAGCATCCTCGGAGAGGCCGGCCAACAGTCCCAAAAGACACAGCTTTCCAAAGAAGCACTTTTAATTAATCTGGCAGAATCTAGAGGTAAGAATCGAAAGGATTCGATACAAAATCAAATACACATCGCGAAGAGGGTCATAAACAGGGCGAACAAGCCGACCGAGGTCGTCCTCGCGCCTTCAGAGACGACCTTCACCGGAAGGTCGGGGCGCTTGGTCTGCTTCAATGAACCGTTAGTCCCGGAGAACTGGCGGCCGCCCGTGTTGTTGGCAGGCGCCACGGCTCCGGAGCGCGAAGTCGAATCGCATCCCAATCCCACACAGCCTGTCTTGGCGGCAGGCGCCACGACCCCGGGGCGTGAATTCGAATCGCATCCCAATCCCACACAGCTTGTCTTGGCGGCATTGGAAGCGCCGGAGACGGTTAGGGTGCGCTCTACGGTCACTGTTACCGTGGCCGTGACGAAGGCGTCGCAAGTTTCAGCGACCTGAGCACCGAGAGCCTGAGGCTTCTTCCCAGGGCCATACTGGTCTTTGCCACCCTGACCCTGCTGGCCGTCTCCAGAGACCTTCTTGCCGTTGCCATTGTACACCTGCTTGTTGTCTCCAGAGACCTTCTCGCCGTCGCCATTTTGCACCAGCTTGTCGTTGACACCGTCCTTCTGGCTGCTGCCGGGATTCTTCTGGTTGCCGTCACCATGACCCTGCTGCTGGTCCACCGAGTCTTCGCGCTCGACTTCGGAGGTCTCGAGCGCGTCGACAGGGCAGACGGTCGTGTACTGAGGAACCACAACGGTGGTGACATAAGTGCTGCCCTCGGGGCATTCAATCACCTCGGGCGGGCAGCTGGTGATGGTCTTGACGGTAGTCGTGTAGACGGTCTTGGTGGTCATGCTGGCCGTGAGCGAAGTTCTTGACGAGATGCCGTACCACGTGCCATTTTGCTGCGGCTCGCTGTGGGTAGAGGCGGCAGACGACGAGGCTTGGTTGGTGGACGGAGTGGTCGTGTTGGCCGCGGCACTCGACGTCAGGGCGGATGGTGTGCTAGACACGGATGAACTGCCAGACATCGACGAAGTCCGAGACGCGGACGCATTGCTTGATGCAGACGTAATGCTGGAAGACGACGCGGTGGGAGTCACCGATGAAGTGCTAGACGACGAGGTGCTCGAAGAGGTGCTCGAAGACGAGGTGCTCGACGAGGTGCTCGAAGACGACGCACTCGTCGAAGTCGGCTCATCGGTGGTGTAGAAATAGCGGATGTCCTGAATCTGGAAGTAGGCGTCCTTGTAGTCTTGCGGGTTCCTGGAGACGTATTCTACGCAGGTGAGCCCAGACTTTGACCCGCATTGCGGGTTCCAGATGTCGAATATATCACCGGCAGGCATTCCACAAAAGGCAATGTCCAGGATAATCCGCTGTTCCGCAAAGTGCCGGTCGATGTCGCACTTCTCATTCTTGAGGTGGACCGAGGGGACACCCCATGTGCTCGTGTCGGCCACGTCGTTGCCGATGTTGGCGGGCTCCTCGCCGCGGTTCCAGACGTACAGCTTGAGGAAGTCTGAGGTCCACTCCATTGCGTCTTCAGAGATGGTTGGTTAGCTTGCGACGTCGTGCTCGCGGCTTGTTCTTTGGGGGGGGGGG